>VXBT01004887.1:18426-73590 GCA_013400235.1 Oriolus oriolus
ATATGGAGGGTAAATATCCACAGCACAAATCCAATAGTTGTGTTAAGGCAAATGAGACTGAGAGGAAGAAACCATTTCTCAGTGATTTCCATAATAATGGAAAATATCTGGTTGGGTCACAGACCATGTAGTGCTGCAGCATTCAGTGCATGTCAGGTCACTGAGGAGGCCAAAGACACTGTGCCCCTCTAGACAGCCAGTAGAGAGCACAAGAAAATATGGAAAAGGTTTGGGTGCTGACACTTCAGGAAAGATGGATCAGATGCTTGAAAATGTTGCATTTACTCTTCGGCTGTTTGCTAGTTTCTAGAGGGTGTCCACGTGTCCCTGAAAAGATTGAAGCTGTACTTGCAAGCTCTGGAAAGGGAGACAGATTAAAAAACTGCCAAAGAAAAGAGAAAAAGTGAGAGAAGGAGTTTGCAGCACATAAATATAGTAAAATTTTAAAAATCACATAAAGAAGGACAAGATTTCGTATGCTCATACCATTCCTGACCCATTTTTCTCTAGCCTACTCTTAAAAATCTCTAGCTATGATGATTTCGTAAAAGTATTCCAGTGCCTCACCATCTCCACCCTTCATCAGTTTTCCAGTGTCCAGTGTTTGAACTCCTAACCAGAGCAGATTGAGGGTTATGTCTTTTATATTTCCTCTTATATTCCATGTGTGTTTATGTCTACTGTCAGTCTTTGTCCTTTGAAACTAAGCAGTCATGATTTCTTCAATCTTTCCTCACTCATACTCTCAAGGCCTCTGAACCTGTGCTGCTCACCTCAGACCATTCTCCATCAGTCCCACAACCTTCCTGAGTTCTTTTGCACAAAGCAGAACACATAAATGAAGACTCATCATGTGAGTCTGATTTCACAGATAGAGAAGTGATCATTAAAGCCCCATGAAAAGCAGCAGTTCTGATTTCACATGGGTGTCTAGAACCAGGCTGACCAATCTAACTTAAATCATGAACAATTCAGATCATGTCAAATAGAAACTCCCACCACTCACCTAAGAACAAATCTTTGCCTAATATAAATTAGCATTGTACCACTAAAGCAATTTATTCAGCGAAACCATTTTGATTTATAGAAACGAACTTCCTCACAACTATTTCTGGCAGCATTAATCCCTACAACCATTTGGAAAATGTAGATAGGCCACATGAACTAAATCCCAGATGAAAGAAATTTGGAAAAAGTGCTCAGAATGATGGGGATCTCACCTTTATTATGGCAGTATCCTTCAAACCTTTCAAAGAAATGCTGCATGTCAGAATTCCATTAGGAACTCCAGTTTCTGGGTTTAACACCAAGGCTGTTTCAAATTGCCTGGGTGCGAAATGGAAATATATGTGTCGGTCCCTGTGAAATTTTCTTTAACTTTGAAAATAATTATTTAAATCCGTCTTTGAAGAGTGAACGGCATTCTTTTTGTTTGCTTTAAGTGGGTTTAAGGCTTTCTTTCTTGTCATATCCTAGACTGGTAATAGTCTTCTGCTGTTAGGTAAACTACAGGGGAAGAGAGCCCTTAATCCCTTTCAAGTCTTTGCATTCTCTTCCAGATAGTGACACTGCAAAAAAAGACAAAAGGGCAAAAATAACATTTTTTGACAGTGCTCAGAGTGTTGATAACAGCTGCACTTTTGTGCATCATTACTGCAACATCAGAGCAGCACAGGCTGTAACTTCAGCCGCAGAACCCTTGGTGCTTGGAAAATGTACAGAGCTGTGCAGTGAGTTCCTCATTGCCGCGGTTGCCCGTCCCGAGGTCTCCGTTCGGGCTGGGCCAGGATAGCGGGAGACCCGGCTCTCCGCCCCGCCGCAGCCGGCGGAGTCGTCTGGCAGCGTGCGAGAGGGGCTGACGCAGCCTCTCCTCTTAGCACCTGCGAGCTGCCCGGCGACCCCGCAAGGTCTCGGAGGCAAAAGATGAGAGGGAAGAATAAAGAAGGCATGGTCCTTCCCGGTACCCGCACGCGGCTTTTATTAGCCCTGGCAACTACCCTTAGGGAAGAACCCCGAGGGAGCCTCGGCAGGTGTTTTTAAGGCGATGAAAAAAAGGGAGGGGAGAAGGTAACAGTCCAATGGGATCAGGGTAAGAGGGCGGATAGTAGGGGGGTCCATACAACAGGGTCAAAAAGGGATAATACAAGGGAGGAGATAACAGTGGAATGACAAGGGGTTCATCAGTATGTAGAATTTACCAGAACATTAAACAGAGCATGTCCTAAGGGATATGTCACTCATCCCGTGCAGCTATCTAGGGACCACCTCTCTGCCTCGGGTTTATCTACCCATTCTATGGCGGGGATAGGGCTAGGGGGGGGAGGTCTCTGCAGGGACCAGGATGAAGCTTCGACCGAGTGCACACCCACACCTCATCACAAAGCACCAATTTGGAGATGCTTTTGACACGTGGGTACATACAACCTGAGGCCTCCAAGGTGTTATTTCTGTAATATTAGAATCAGGGAGCAAAGCATGGTCATTGGCCCAAGTGATGGAGAATAACATATGTCTATAAATGTCTTGAATATCCCTACCAAGAAAAATAATTAGTTTCCTCTACTTGAAGTATTGTATTCATGGTGTAGGTGATGAGTAGAGCAGAAAAACCTGGTGAAATGAGTCCTTTTTGTGATAGAATTCTGACTTTCTGTTGTGCAAACTGACGTCATCCTGCTGTAGCTGGCAGAAGTTATGTGGTTTACAGAAGATAAATAGCTACCCCCAAACATTAGCATTTACTAGTATTTATTATTTATGGCAATTTGTATTCATTTTTTATCTCTCTAGCCAAGTGTTTCCTGTGCATTTTCCCAGAAAAGGCCACAGGGCTTGATCTCTGCCCTGAGGAACTTGCAATCTGATCTGTAATTACTAAGAAATGGCTAAGTCTGGCAATTGCTAGTTTTGTGTGATAGGCACTGTATAGTCTCCAAAGGGCTTCACAAAGGGAGGCAACAGAGACTGAAAAATGTCTAATCCTGAACCACTGAGTATTTAATTCCTTAAACAAACTTGTGTATGTTGCAAAAAGATAAAGTGATTTCTCTGTGCATTTGGCAATTAAATCTTTTATGTTTTTTTTTTTTTTCCTAGCTAGGGTGTACCTTACCCATCATTTGGAAGAGTTAAATGTGTTGTGATTGCCAGCATATATGTCAGCAATACCCAATCACTGTTATTTTAAGCTTCAGAAAACAAAGTGAGAAAAGCAGGAAGTGTGTGGCCCCATACCACTTGCGGTGATCACTTAACTAAACAATAAAGCACCTCTGCTCTTATCCCACTGCACCAGAGTGAAGCCCGTGACGCTGTTAGGTTTGCAAAGACCACTTGAAATACCCATGGCATTTTCCAAACTCTATTACAGTGGGAAAAAAAATGTAAATAAAGGGTTCAGCATCTTTTAAGTCAGCTTCGCTCTTTTGAGGATGTTCTGGCTAAAGGAACACAGAATCTGTGGTGACATCTCAATCTTCACTAAGTCACCTGCTTTCGACAACAGCAAATATACATGGGCTTAAAAACATGTGGTTTTGTGCAATAAAGGGAAAATTTGCATTCCAAATCTATGGTCTAACCCTTCAAACAAATGCAGGAATATGCTGAAGAATGAGAACAAAACCATAGCAGTATAGCCAAACACAGATGGTTAAAATTTGCAAAATTAGGTTTTATGACAATTGATAATTCCAGAATTTGTAGAGATAGGGTCTCATTGTCTTTACACTGTTGAAATGTATAAATGTAAGAGACTGGCCATTGCCTCAAAAAATGTCATTAGCAAAGACTAAGAAAGCAGTAATTTATTTGGGTGTGAATGAGAACAAAGGAACATCATTCTCTGCAACTAAACTCTGTTTTGTTTAAATAATGAGGTCACACACTGCATCGTCTCTCTTTTTCTCTTCTTTCTTACTGTTTTTGTTTTTCTTAAATATAAATACAAAGACATGTAAATTGAGACAAAGTCTTGATTACCATGGGTGGAATATTGTAAACAAAGATGTGGGACACCATAATACAAAGGCGTAAATGATGCTGTGACACAGAAAAGAGACACCACAGATGGAGACATTTCAAGGAAAAAGTTAAAAGCTGACAGAGGATTTCTCTTTGACATGAACACGTAGTCAACTAGGTGTTAGCAATGTTGCAATTCGTGAAATGAAAACACAGTATCAGGCTGAACACAAGCAAGGTGGGAACTGATGACCAGAAAAACATTAAGCAAATTACAAGGATATCCTGTTTTATAACAGGAAGACTGACCATGACATGAGCAATTTACTCATCCCCTATGCAATGTGTATTGATTTCTTACTTTGTTTTATTTAATCTGACAATAAATTAAAGTATCTCAAATAACTGGAACAGACTAGGATCTCACTTACTGATTGTCCATATAAAATTGCTGGTTTAACAAATGAAGGAAGTTTATTACTAATAGTAAGTTAGTTCCTTACTATTCTATAAGTAAGGAACTTGGGCACAGAAAGCTGAAATATGAGCTTATACTGCTGCTAAAGGTCCAACAGAAGCTTAAGTAGTTATATTTGACCTAATTTTGGTGTAGCAGAATACAAACTACTTTTGTTATGTTTAGACAGCTTTTGACTGCAGCATAAACCAATCTTTTGTGATTTATGGCAGAACCTGCCCATGAAACTTCAGTCATCTAAAAATCAGACATTTATTGTAAGCTTGTTATCAATGGAGAGGGAGATTAGTACATCCCAAGTTCTAGTCTGTTCAATCTAAATCATCGTAAGCTTCAGCAACTGAGTCACCTAACTTTTGATGTCTTAAATTAGTTTTTCCCCTCCCCTAGGAATTTCACTTCTCTTTTCAAAGTACTTTCCTGAGCAAACTATTTCTGGCGGCAAGGTTTCCAAGACACTGTCATTCTCCATACTGTGTAGCTGAATGGAATTTGAGGGAGAGAGTTGTTCTACACTGCTGCTGTGGCTTCCCTCTTGCCCTAACACAGCGTCTGTCATGTGGCCATGTCAAAGAGGCTTTTCTGCCCTTGGTTCCCATCTTTTCCCCATTTAAACAGCCTCTTCATCTTTCAGCAAGATGAAGGGAAAACTGTCTTGTGTTCTGTAAAGTGTGAGTTAAATAATGCAATAAATAATGTCTGCCCCTTGACCTCTCTAACTTCAGTGTCTTGATGGCACCACATGAATTCTAAACCTCCATTACTCCATTCCCAGTTCAATCACTGTCTTCTCAGATGTTAAGTACAAACAAATATTCCAAGAATTTATTTTGATTTGAAGATACATTTGTGAAATACCACAACCTATACATTTGTTTCCTCTGCAGTTCAGTTCCTATCACACAGACATTCCTTCCGTGGCCACTACCAAAGCATGTCAGGCAAAGCCAGGCTCTCTGCTGAGAGATATTTTGGACATCCACACTTATGTCTGGGCATTTACCCCATCAAATGTCTTAGCAATTTATGCAGCAGACTTCTAGATATAAGAAGGAATATTCTTTGATCAAAAGGCAGAAAGGCCCAAAACACAAACCCTGTGGAAAAAAAAATGAGAAATATGTCTTTGGGTGTGGTGTTCTGAGGACATAGCTCATTGTTTGTTTTTAATTCTCAGTCCCGTTTCCTTCAAATATCAGTGGAATTTCACTGACTCTTGAATGTATCGAGGCATCTACTTTCCTTCACAGCCACATAATTCCCTTTTAGTGCTGTAAGTAAAGGAAATTGTGCAGTACAGGATTTGGTCCTGTTAGCTCTTCAGTCTAACAGCTTGTGATGACCTGTTCTTTACAGGTGCTGTTCCTTTGCTCGGAAGTATTAATTTCCTTGTTTTTGCAGTGTCCTAGAGAAAGACAAAAGAAATTGGACAAACACAAAATTAAGGAATCCTTTCAGTGGACTGCAACAGTAAACTGATAAGGTATGAGCAAAGGATAGATACAAGGTATTTGCTAAACAGAGTTTTAGTGGAGGCATTGGCATGTGGCTCCATTTGATTAAAAATTGGTCTCTTAACAGCAGATAAAAAGAAAAGCACTTATAACACAGTAACCTAAAGAAGGCAGAGTGATGTCCTTACATGTTTGTGTCCTATGTCTGCAAGAATTCACAAGCAGACAGACAGGAGTCTTATTGTGCATGAGTAGCAAATATCCAGCTCCCCTCTTGCCAATCAGAGCAGTCAGGCAGATGTTAACACGGAGTAGCCAGAGTCCCTTAGATCTGAGCATGAGAGTGGAGTGCTGCAGCTGTAAAACAGGGGTCACTGAGACTAGAAACTGGACAAAGCTTCTGTTATTTAAAATTCAGTGTTTATACTGTAAAAAAAAAAGTCATAGACTCCTAGAATGGGTTGAATTGGAAGGGACCTTAAAGATCACCTTGTTCCAACCCCTCTGCCATGGGCAGAGGCACCTACCACGAGACCAAAAGTCCCATCCAACCTGGCCCTGGACACTTCCAGGGATGGGGTATCCACAGCTTCTCTGGGCAACAAATTTAGTCTATTCATTAATAAATTTGTGATATAGTTACTGGAGGAAATCAGCGAGGCATTATATGAACATGTCTAATGTGCATATATATATATATATATATAAAAAAATATGTATATACATGTATATAAAACTTGTCCACATTTATAGATACACTGTAATCATTTTCTCAGGTATCTGTTTTTAACACAACACAGTTAAGCTCCTGATTAGCAAGCCTGACAACAGTTCTTCTTCCATATACTTTGTAGAGGCTGCCTCTGATTACCATTGCATTTTAAATAATAAACAGCAACTTTCCTCTTGACTAGCTAAAACAGATTAATTTTTACACAATCTATTTTAAACAAGTGGGCATATGCAATTCACACTTTTTTAATAGCTTAGGATTTTGTCTAAGAAGTGTTATGCGAAGATTGCTCCGTGACAGATCATCTGTGTTTATGGTATAAATTAGTGCGAGTGTTATGTTAGCCCTTGTAATTATATCTTTGAAAAAGAAAATTGTGACAGATAAAATTTGGTACATTATAAAAAATGGGTTCAAATTCCTGATACAGTTGCATATTGCTAGATATCCGAAGGCTTACACTTCTTTTTTCTTTTTTCTTTTTTCTTTTTCTTTTTTCTTTTTTCTTTTTTCTTTTTTTTCTTTTCTTTTTTCTTTTTTCTTTTTTCTCTTTTTTCTTTTTTCTTTTTTCTTTTTTCTTTTTTCTTTTTTTTTCTCTTTTTTCTTTTTTCTTTTTTTTCTTTTTTTTTTTTCTTTTTTCTTTTTTCTTTTTTTTTTCCTTTTTCTTTTTTTGGCAAGGAAGTTTTTTAAATAGAAAGCAGGGATTTAAGGGGTTGTTAAAAATTATATCTACACTTTAAAATAATTTAAGGTAGTTATATTCTTCACTGTGAGGGTGGTGAGACACTGGCACAGATTGCCCATGGAAGTTGTGGGTGCCCCATCCCTGGAAGTTTTCAAGGCCAGCTGGATGTGTCCTTGAGCAACCCGGTCTGATGGAAGCTGCCCCTGCCCCTGGCAGTGGGATTGGAAACAGAAGATCTTTAAGGTCCCTTCCAACCCAAACCATTCTCTGATTCTATAATTATTCTATATTTGCTCATAAATATTGTCATGGAACATACGATACTACTATTGAGAGACAAATCTTGATTGTACTGATTAACTTCTCCAAGATGCTATGGGCTATATGCCATTACATTGAATTCTAGTTCAATTCTAGACTACTCAAATACTAAAGTGAAGTGTGTGAGCTGCACTCTGCCATTAGTTGATTATTTAGCTGTTACTGTAGGACTTCTGCTGGAGGCTGGGTATATAACAGCTTAAAATCAGCCCATATATTAAGAAAACTTAAAAATATCTTTCTGCTTTACTTTTATTTTCTTCCTTTTTTTTCCCAAGGATAACACAAAAAAATTTTCTATTCTTATTCTATCGTTATGCTTTTTTTCTCACTGCTGACCAGATCTGCAACTAAAACAACTTTGAGAGCACAATCAGTTCTGGAAAATCCTAAGTGTGTAAGCTGTTATTTTGGTAAGAGCTGTATGTTTGGCTTACCCCCAGTAGCATTTACAGGCTGATCCAAGGATCAGGGAGAGGTTTTGTACCAAGTTTCTGCTGACTGATTGCCTCATGTTCATTAAAGTCTTCAAAAGAAGAAAAATGCAGTTGAAATTCAGGTAGATTCTCCAAGTATTTTTGTTGCTTTTATACACTAAACCCTGTCTTTCTTTAAAAACCATCTGCCTTTCATTCTTCTCCACCCAAATCTGAAATGAGAATGATTATTTGCCCTATATTATTTTCTGTTAGAAAAATTAAACACTTTTTTTTTTAACTCATCTCTATTTTGTCCTTTATTTTTATCAATGCCTTTAATAATAGATTTCTTTGAGTTAAAAAGAATTTGCATTATCTTCTGCAAATACCTTTGCATCTCTCAGACTGTACCTGTGCCATCTTTAAGGTGCCTGCCAGAAATGTGTAGACATTTTGCTATGATTTTGTGGAATAGCAGTGAAGGTGCTAAATACTATACTGTAAAAACAAGTAAAAGGAACATATCAAAGTGCCCATGTGATTAACCAGCACAGCACATTTTAACAATTTTATAAGAAAATGCTAGTAGGCTATTTCTGTTCTATATCAAGAACAATAGGTATATTGGATATTAACTTGAGATACTGTGGCTGGAATTATCATGCAACAGATGCCATTAAATGTATATATATGCATTTGAAATCGTAGCACCATCTTCTGAAAATCAGAATAACATTAGGACACCTCCAGAAACATGACTGTGCTCTCCTGAGCTGTAAATCCTGCCTGCAAAGTGTCCTGTTTCTAAAAATTTTGATCATTTAAATGATCAGTTCAACAATACACTTTTCTTTAAACACACTTGATGAGGACTCAGCATCTCTGTGCCACATTGTTCAAATGGACCTGAAGATTAAAAAATGCAGATGACAGCACTTCAGACCTACTAACAGCTGAGAGGAACTTTAACCTAAAGTCTGAGCATTCCATTGAAGCTCATAACAAAATCCTACTGGCATTAGGAAAACTGGAATTTCTGCCTTAGTGTGAATTCTCCATAAATAAAATGTATTTTGATACCCATTTCTTACATTTCTCTATATCTTAGGCACAGTGATTCAGAGATCTGGAAGATCTGACTGTTTTTCTTTGAGGCAATAGGTCTGCAAAACATTGGTTATGTTCAAAACATGAGAAATTTTGAAAGACTTGAGGGTACACAGACCCTGGCTTTACACGGGAGCACCTTCTAGACTAATTTTAGAGGGAATCAGTTGTGTTGAGACAGAGGGATGCCCTAAGGTACCCTTGAACCTGCTCAAGTATGTATTTCCCTATGTAAACCCTGCAGTACTGTGGCTGATCTGTCTCATGTGTCCCTTTTGTTGTTGCACAGACACTACAGAGAAAGAAGAAAAGGGGACAAGCAATCACACTCAAACACCATGATGTGAATCTCTTCCATGATACCAAACACTGAGGAATATTGTCTTTGTGTAAGCACACGAGGCAGCAAACCACACACACCTTCATGTCATGATTAGACTGAAAGGCTTTACCATATCATGTGCAAAATTCCAGCTCCCAACACAGTATAAAGGTGTTGTCTTAAAAATCAGCTTTGATTAAAAATAAAATGGTGTTCCTACTGTTTTGCTGAATTTGCCAATGCAGCAACATCTGCTGAAGCTGAGAAAAGCCAGAACTGGAGCTCTATAAAACAGAGATGTAAAGTACTCTGCTTTTAATAAGTTACCATCTCTGAAACATGCTGCCCAAGAGGTATTACAAATTGTTATTCCCTCTGGGAATTGAGAAAGTAGGGCTGCTATTACTAAAGAAACATATTTTTCTGAGATTATGTCCTGGGGGTAGATCAAGGGTAAAGTTTCTCTTTTCTCAGATATTTTCCATCTGTTTTGGAGATAGCACAGGAAAGTTTGCAAAGAGAGAAGACACAGAGGTGTGTGCATAGACATGGATGTTGTCATGGAAAAAGCCTATGGCAGAAATTGATACATACCCCGGTTTGTGCCTTTCCTTACATTGCTTGATTTTGTATCAATGAACTGCTGATGTCAATATGCCCTTAGGATTACTTTGAAAAGCAAAATTAGAAATCCCAGCTCTAAATTTTTATACCTGTTTTATAGGACATCACATAAAAATGCAGATTTATGAAAGATCTATAATGCTCACAAGAAAATAACTTTCAGTAATTTTACAGTTTGTTATTAATATTTGCCATTAATCAGCATATATGATTTTGTAACACAGATGATCAATAATCTATTCAAAATGCATGTTAACAGAGGTCAATAGCACTCTTAATTAGGTTTTGCTCACTAACAGTCGCGAACTGAAATGCATAATCTATGTTTTCCCCTGTTATCCTTGAGTAATCCCTGTTTCTAGTAACTGTGTGATAAACTTTGCTGCTACTGAATACAGCTCTGCCCATGTGTTTTGAGAGCTGCAGCTAGGAATGATGTTGGAAGGTGAGGGAGGCAGAGTTAATAGAGTAATGCAGGCTGGAGTACATGGAGATGAGCAATCGAGATCAGATTTGAAGATGAGGGGACAAGACTGGGATGTGCACAGCTTGTGTCTGGGACTATCCAGGTATTTTGGTTTGCTGCTGACAAACAATAAGCTGAAAAAAGCTGGTTCATGTTGCAGAGCTGGCACTACTTAAAGTGAAGAGTGTGCTGCTGGGAGGCTGTACTTGACATTTTTTGCTTTTTATTTCCCTGATGCATTGTAAAATGCCAGGAAATTTACTGAAAACTAACAGATAAGCTTCTTTTGCAAGTCACTGGATATTCTTCGCTTCCTCTAAAGACTGAATGTAAACAGGGATACTAAGATGTCGAAGGAACTTTTTAAACTGGTAATTGTTCCATTTCATGTCCCTAAAACAAAAAACCATTTGCAAGTTGTCATCTATTTCCTGAGATGTATCATGACACTTATCTAAAAAAACTCCCCAAAAAACCCCACAAAAGCCCAACAAACCAAACAAAAAGCCATCAAAATTAAAATTAGAATTTAAATATAACAGGTTATGCTGTTGCCTGATAATCTCAGGAAAGAGAAAAGAGGAAAGAAAAGTGTCTTCTGTCTTTATAAACCAATTCACTCTAGGAGTACCCTGATTCACCATGAGTTAAAAAGCAGCTTCTGCCCACAAGTGACTGATGTAAAAAAGTTATCTGAGTTTGGGAAATATGCTTATTCCATATAGGCCCCTTCTCCAGCCCAAAACCTGTCACTTCTCACAGCATGTTCTTACCAACAAACCTTGGTTGGCTCCACAGCCACCCAGCCGTCCTCTTTTGGGACATCCACATTGGCCCCCTCGCATTCCAGGCTTCCACAGTGAGATAAAACTGTTTTCAGCTGGTTTCACTTCAAGACATCCAGTATATTTTTTGATAGAAATCACCATCTTTACTGTTGTAAGCAGTTCTGTGAACAGTCATCTCCAGGTTCTGTGCAGGTCTGGCATTCACATGGTTGGCCAAAGCTCCAGTGCCATCAACAACAACCAAGTTCCATTTCTAGTCTGTGTTGTTCTTACCTTAAATCCTTACTAAAATTCTTATAAATGTCTTCAAAGAGAGAATGTCACTTGCCTTGTCTTTAACACTATGAATAAATGAGGTTTTATTTCCCACTTCATGTCCCAGCCTTATTTCTTAAAGTTTTATAATTTACAGGGAAAAGTGAGATAAAGGAATAGAGAGTCATACACCTAGAACATTATAAAGAGCAGATTCCTGAGACTGAGAACAAGAAAATGAAGCACTTGGTGGTTACCACTCAAAAGTTATTAAGAGCATTGTGAGCAAATATATTACATATATCACTTACAAAGACAAAAATATAGATGTTTGTTTAAAAAATGAGTTTTACTTGACTTTGGCTGAAGATTTTTGAAGAGTGATACTTTTAAAAAACTAATTTGAAAATAGAAGAGCCAATATGTTTCTTTAAAAGGGGAAATGTTCTAATTTTCATTTAGGAGGTAGATTATGCAGACAGGTTAATTTAGAAAGATAATTTATCAAAGTCCTCAACATCTGGAAATGAAATGAGAAGAGAATTTCAGGAAGACAGATGCAGACTAATATTTGGGCTGCTGTGTTAGGATTTTTGGTATCTATATGCCACATCTTCAGGACAGTTATTCTCTGACAAATAGCAGTTAAAATAAATATCCTTGACATTTCAAGTGCATGGAAAATGTATTCTGTGGGTTGGATTCAGAAGAAGTGATAGCACATAAATCCAACCTGCAAAAATATCTCGGGCCTCATTTAGAATCAAAGAATGGCTTGGTTGAAAAGGACCTTAAAGATCATTTAGTTCCATCTAGTCCAGTTTAAGACTATCTATTATTATTACTCATGCTTACAGTCGAGGTGTAGGCAGCAGGAATTATAGGTATGGTATTCAAGTTTGCAAAACATCAGCAGCATTTTGTGTTGCTTTCCTTTGTGCTTCCAGAACATGCTCTGCTCTGGCTCACCAGCTGTCAGTCGCTGATAGTCTGAGGCATTTTGCATTATAAGGAGCTAAATGCTAAGTGCCATGATTTGAGATTTGCCATTGTATCTGTCTCTTAGACATAACCCCACTAATAACACCGTCCTCAAATGTGAGTTTTAAAAACCGAGGTCAATTAAGAAAGCTACATTTTAAGTGGATTTTTTGTTGTTTTATTCCCAGTGAGAGGCTGTTGAATTGAAGCATATTTGCTTCCAGAGAAATCCTACCAAAGCAAAATTACAGTACTGCTCACTTTTAAATTTCACAGCAAAGTAGCACTTAAGGCTTATTGCAGTGCATTAGATTTAAAACCAATTAAGTACAATGCTAAATCAGTGTAAACCACATTTCTGAATTTATCTACAACATAACGAATAACATCTGCATCTGGAAAGAAAAGATTTACACTGAGCAGCAAAACAAAATGTGTTGACAATTTGAGCAGTTTTCATTCCCTTATGTCATATGTCTTCATTATTTGGTAAAGCTTCACTAAAATGCTTCGTTGTTAGAGCAGTAAAAGGGGAAAACACCCAAATGGTGACCCATTGAGGTAGAATCTTCTTCAGTTCAGTTCCTCTTCTCAGTAAAGGTACATCTTAGTTACCTCAGGAGCTTTTCCAATTTGAAACCTATTCAGGATTTGACAGGGATCACCATTCTTCAGGTGCGTTGGAGGATCGAGGGTTGTCTTCTGACCTCCAATGGACATTTCTAGTACTGCCCTCTCCAGAAAACAGACTTTCAGTAAAGCCAACCCCTTCCATTTCTCCTGGATGATAACCGGCAGAAAGTTCAACGAAGGGAACCAAAATGCTCCAGCGCTCTTTAATGGACCAAATAATATCTTCAACAGAGCTGAGCTTCCTTGCCTGAAGTTTCATGTGTGGCCTTTAACAAATAACTTATATACTGCTCCAGACACAGTTTGCACAAATCTGTTTTGCAGGCTTGACTGTTAAAACTTGCTGTCTTCTTATTCTCCACTCTTAAAAGAAAGTAGGAATGTTGGTCCATTTTACCTTCTTGGCTTGTAATGTTTTTACCTCTATGTGTCTCCTTCTTACAGACATGTACAGCACTCAAATCAAAGGAAGGAAGCTTGGTCTGGGTGTCTGAGCCCTGTGATCCAGGATGAATGAATTCATATTTATGATGTTTTATTAATGTCCTAACAATGTCACTATTTGTTGATAGTGCACACATTATAATACACAGCAAACCAGCAAAAGCTCCCACTGCTGCTGCACTTCAGCTTTCTGCAACATATTTCTTTGGATAAAAGAGCAATTTTACTGCCATTTAGTTTTTAGTGTCTCTTATTCGGGAGAACATAGGAGAGCTGTTCGTAATGGTGAGAGGTTCTGTGAGAGAGAAAGGTTTTCCACAGCAAAGTTAGTAGTAAGAAAGTATTCATAAGGCTACCTCTGTATTTTAAGGATTAGTCTTTTGTGTTCATAAAGCTGAGTCCCAACCTCAAAGAGGAATTTTGTTAACAGTGCCCTTATTTATTTTCCACACTGAGTCCTGCTCCTGTTGTTATGGGCCTGTAAATTCTCTCATGCTTCTCAAAAATAGAGTGCTTGCTGGTCATAATTGAGCTGCATGAAGATTGACAAAAATTGATGTGAAATTTTATTGTAAAGCTGAAGTTCTTTATCCCTGATACTCTTACACCTGGAATTTCTAATCTTCAGGGTTTGGATGTAGCTCAAGCTACACAGTGGGAGTTTGTGTTGTCTTGGCATGAAACAGAAGATGTAATGTCAACAGAGCGTTCATGTAGCAGTCTGCTCCTCCTGAATGGTGTCCTGTACTGAAAATACATAACCTAAGAAAAAAGTGATTATGGCACACCTGAAATCTCAGGGGGTTTCTAAATGTCTAGGGTAACAGGTAGCGTGGGGAAGGGTAGGGGTAGGGGTAGGGGAGAAAGATTAACAAAACTGCAAAGCCAAACAATGGAAGCAGCAGAAATTGAATTAAAAAGCCCCATAAAACACTGTGTTATCTACAGCCTGGTAATGATGCTAGGGCTGCAGGGAATGCTCTGCTCCACCTCTGGGTGATGGGGGATGGGGCTTTCAGCATAAGTCTACAACATCCAGCACAGCACCGGACAGACACCCCTATGTTTTCTACAAAAACCATTTCTGATCCCATTGGATGCTCACAGAGGAAATGGCTGTGCAGCTTCCAGAGCTGCAGCTGCTATTTTTGCCCCATATCGTGTTGTACTGCACTGATGTAACAGGATATTCGTTTACCCCAGCTGGCACTGGATGGAATAGCCCAGCCTTCCTATACCAAATCATTATGGACCAACCATGAACCAGTCCAAGTGAAGAAAGCTCAATCTGTGCCAGTATGACTTTGGTTCTGGTTCTCACATGTCCCAGGAGCTCACTGATGTTAAGGAATTTATCCTTCAGAATATGGGGGAGTTTAACTCCGTTTCACTAGTGAGCAAAATGAGGTGAGTAAGGTTTCAGAGTAAATGCTGACACTTTTTGTCTATTTTGGAAGTAACATTCCTCCAGAAAGTCAACCTTATGTTTTCCTCCTCTGGCTAATCTGTCATAAATATTCTGGTTGACATGGCTGAAATGTGAACATTAGTGACCTTAATCCCAGTTTGTAGACTGATTTATGCCACAGTATCCCAAATATCTGCCTGAGACCACTAGCATTGATAACAGTTCTCTAGAGTCCCTGCGTCCTTTTAGACCTGCATCAAGGGGTCAGGAATGTATTTCATAGCATCTAAAATGGCCCTGAATGCCTATAGTTTGGCAGAAAAATTCTGCATTTGGTATCTTAATTGAGAAACCCCCCTGAGGAAGAAAAGGAGGAAAATTATACTCAACGACCTAAGCAACAAAATTTATAAATGCAATTTTGGGATGGGTTTTTTTGCAAGACAATGCCATAGGAAGAAAAGCAGTCTTCCTTTTGAAGGTGCTGTTTCACCCGCTATGTTAACTGTTAACCCTTCTATGGTGGTTTGTGCTTTTTGCAGTGAAATCTTGTTTGCAACACACACAAGGGGTCTGATGGCTTTCATGAAAAGAAATACTTTGTGCTTCTCCTCTGCAAATGGGTAGTCAGGCCACTGTCCAGGAAAAGCTGTTTCCTTCTGCACCCAAAAGGGTCCCCTGCGGCCTGTGAACAGGCCTGGGTCTCTCTGTTAATCCATGTTAAGTCTTATTGATTCTTCCTTAGGTTTGAATGGAGACCAGAAATTTACTTTTTCTAGTGACTTTTCTTGAATTACACTGTGTTTTATACCTCTGGGGCTTAAGAATTGCTTCATTTACCAATATCAGGTAATTGCTACTGCAGCAATTTGCTACCATAGAAATGAGCAGCTGGAAGGTATTGATGTCTTGATAAAAGGTTGTTATTTGTGTTAATTTTCCCTCCCTCATTTTGATTTTTGGCCAGCCAAACTTGGTATCATTTGCCATTGTTAATGGTTATGTTACCTGAAGCTGTTACAAAAGTCCATGCCAAGTTCATCCCAATAAATTGAGGAGTAATGTAGTTTTAATTTTAACTCCAATTACATCCAGGAAGATTAATTGTTGGGGGCAAATCCTTGCTTGGGGCCAAAAGGGACTTATAAATCATTCAGTTAGATTATCAGATAATTTTCAAGCTCCTGTGGGTTTCAGAAAATGGACAAGAATAGCTTAAACCTGTCTCTTTCACAAAGAACTAGTAGCTTGTGATAAATTAGAATCTGTCTTTTTCCCCTCTCCAGAGATCTCTCTGGATGTGGGTGAAATGTCCACTAGTGCTAATTTAATTGCAAGTGGAACCCTCTGCTGCCTGCAAGTAATTCACATTTTTCAGAAGCAGATAATGGCAATAGCAAAAGTGTCTCCTTGCTATCAGGTCATTTTATTTTTAAGTCAATGACAATGGAACTATTATGTACCAGCTGATGAGAGCTTAATTTGTTTAAGTATAGAAGAGGATTTATTAGCAGTAATATGTTAGTATTAGTGTGGCCCTCTACTCATAGCTCTTACATATGCATTAGGCAATTTCACCTAATCTAAGAAAATGTAAACTAATCTAGCTAGATGCATAATAAGTATGGACCTTATTCTCCTTTCATGGAGACAAGTGTTAATTAGAAGACACTTACCAGACCTAAAGCAGAGTAACTTAGCAGAGAATCAGATCTCATATTTTTTGTGTAATCTGAATATTCCATGATATGATCATGATTCTGAGCATAATTTGGGTCATGAAATATGACTAATTGCATCCATGAAAGTGAACTCTCCCCCTTTAGCAAGGCATACATCTGTGCCAGCTGCTAAACAGCAGCACTGCAGAGCGTATGTGACTCAGCCCCTCTCTATTACTGCACAAATGACTAATTTTCCCTCTCTTAAATATGAACTAGAAAGAACCCAGGAAAACCTAGAAAAGTTGGGATGGGCTTGTGGTCAGTCTCTT
Organism: Oriolus oriolus; assembly: GCA_013400235.1. Taxonomy (NCBI): domain Eukaryota; kingdom Metazoa; phylum Chordata; class Aves; order Passeriformes; family Corvidae; genus Oriolus; species Oriolus oriolus. Next base: position 35,501 of record VXBT01004887.1, read on the forward strand.
CCAGTTGTTCTGGGCCACTCCTCCCTCCTCCCTGTCTCCCTGTCCCAGCGTGGGTCTTTCCCTGGGCTGCAGTCCTCCAGGGAGAACATGCTCCATTCGGGACCAGCTGTGTCAAGCATTTGGAACAAATGAAATACTCTTGCAGTGATGAAAAACTGTTGTCTCTTCTTGGTCATGCAAGAAGTATTTTGAAGGTTTGTCTTGTTTTTTTTGTATCCCAGGGTAAACTTTTATGACTGGGACTAGAGTTCCTCTAACCTTCCTTGAGGTTTTTGGTTTGGTTTTTTTTAATTAAAAGGGTGAAGGATAGGTGGGAAAATGGAGATCTGGGATCACAGAAAGCTCTTGCAAACTTTCTCACTGTCTAGATCATCAGAACTACAGATTTGAAAGGAAATTCTGGGCAGGTGAACAGTTTTAAATGTCATAGAGGTACTGAAGAAAGTACCAGCTACTCCAGAAGGGAGTGGATCCATGCATTTTGACAACTTATGTCTCCTGGAACAGATTTAGTTCCACTTGTTTGAAATTTCATGGACTTTTCTAGGCAGAAGCCAAATTTGAGATTATATTGTGAAACTCATTGTCTATTTTGATCTCAGTCCCCTGTTAAGAAATTCTGAGCAGTTATTAGCAATGATTGAAATATACATATGCGTTTATATAGCCATAATAAACAAGTCTTACGCAACTGCACATAAACATACACTTTTGTTTGTGGATACTTTATCCTATGCTTTTCACCTCAGTATGAAGGTTTGTTTCAAGTGTTGAAAACCAGCTTCTGTTGGAACTGCTTTTGTTGAAAATGAATCCTAGAGATGCTACTTAGAAATCCCTGTGGCTGTTTTGTCTCTCAACAACAGGTGACTGCTGCAGTACTGGGGGACACTTTGTGATATAATTTGCTGTACACCGAAGGTGCTGCAATTTACATTTATTCTTGCAAAAATGAGATCAGAATCTTCATCCAAATCCTCTTGTCAATGAATATTTTAGCCTTTTCAAAGATGCTTTTGAAGTTACATTTTTGTGTCTATTCAGTAAATAAAAGAGAAGTTCTTTATTCTGTGTTGTCATTTCTGTCTTTCACACAAAAGTAATTTAAAAGAAAGGAATAAGGACAAGTAGTGTCTTGCCAGGCTTCATTCCTAATCCTTTTTTTGGTTATACAATGGATTTTAAAGAGCAACATACTTATTCTGATGGAAAAATGAGCAAATATACTGAGAGATTTTTCTAGGTTTTCAAACTTTTGGATATTGGAACATTTACAAGATGCATAAAAATCAGATAGTGATTTCTACAGAAATCATCAATTTGAAAAGTAAATTGTATGAGGCAGTGTAATAAGCTTCTAGTTTTCACTTTTATTTAAAAGCTTCAAGTGAGAAAGCAATACAGCTTAGTGCAACACAGGTCTAATGATTTATTTTCAGAGGACAATTTGTTTGCCAGTTAAGCAAACAAGTGGACCTAAATGAATAGATCTCTCTGCTCCAAATCATCTTGATAATGATTTAAATCATCTTGATTTAAATGTGTTCTCAGTTATAGATGTGTATGGGTGAATAACAGCACGAGAACCCCAATAAGATACTTTTTAGATAAAGGCCAATATTCCATATGTCCAGCTTTTCTTGTTCTTTTTGCCTTTGCCAACGATTTCCTTCTTCTGTCATGTAATCTTTGAAGTACCCATTATCAAGTAGAGGGAGTAAAATTTGTACCCCTTAGAGATAAAATTAACATCAAAATCTCTATTCAAGTAGTCAAATAGACTTTTTTTGGAAGCTGGGCTTCATATTCACACTAAAGCCCTCTCCTGAGAAGGTGTGCTTTGCCCTTAACCATTATCATTTATTAAAGTCCTTAAATATTAAGCATTTTGGGAATGAATATGTGGATGTGTGACTTCTACTTTCCCCCACAGTCACCAAGAACCTGTCTCCTTTCTTTTTGAAAGGAACCAAATGGAAATAAATTTTAAAAGCTAATTGATCTTTTGTCTATAATGAGAAGTTACTGACCAGTGCAAAGCAAGTCTACAGGCAGCAAAGACAAGTTGTTTGGAGGATTGTAAAGCTTTTCTTTGTTGAGGAACATGTTAGAACAATAATGCTTTGCATACTGATCCCTTTTCTTCAAGCAGACTGGCCAGAGGAAAATAATGTTCTGATACATCAAAGAATGATACAGTTCCCTGAGTGATGGTGACAGTTGGTAGCTCTTGGGACAAGCCAAGTCCATGATCCCCAAATCCAAGTTCAATTTCCTTTTCTTTTATTGTGTTGATACTCCAGGCCAGATCATAATTTCTCAAGCTTCATTTTTTTATTTCCTTTTCTTCCCAATTCAAAACAACACCTAATCAAATAAAATACCAAATAAAAGTTATCTTAAACTTACTTACTTTAGTTATAGAACTAAAAGTCTGTGGACCATTTTTTGCAGTGTTCATTCACATCCAAAATATCTTTTAGACATCAAATAAGGAAAAGGAATCTGAGCTGCTAGTACTTGGTGTGCGTTTTGTTCTTTCTGTGTATATATGTTCACATATATACATGGACCACCCTTTGCTGTCAGGGCTCCATGATTAACACAGTGACAAAACTGAAGTAGATTGTAACCCTTGAGAGCACCTCTCATGAATATTGCTCTGAACTGCTGCAATGAAATCACTGCCTAAAGATGTGCATTGGTTTTTAAATGTCTATTATATTCTAAAGAGCACTGAAACAGGTAAAAATAAATAAAGTTAAGGGTTTCATTCAGATCCTTTGAATGTCTCAATGCAGATGACAGATGTGTCACAGGTGGCACAAAAGCTTGGTCTCAGTTCTTGAGTTCTGATTTTGTGTGTTATGCATTGTGTCAGTTGGACAGTATTAGCTTTGTCTTTACTCCAACATTCATTTTTGGTTTTGTTTTGTTTTGTTTTTTTCCCTTGGCTGTTTCAGGGTCAGTCTTAGGTCTAGGTTGGTATTTTTTCCAAGAATGAGTTGCAAATAAGTGCAAGTGGGAAAAATGTTATTGCTTCCTCCTAGAGGAATGCGGTCTGGGAATCCCAGTGTGACAAAGTGCATAGGGGTAGAATAAAAATTCAGAACTCCCTGTTTGGGCAGCACTCTTTGGATTGATTTATATATTCATAATCCTCGTTGGAACTGGGTGAAGTGTGGCATGTGTCTAATAGATGAAGATAGAATATGAAAGCTTTTTAAAGGGATTAAAATGATGCACTAAAATGCTAGGAATTGCCACCAGCATAACTCATATTTGCAAGCTTTAGAATTTCACATTCAAGTCCATTCTTCCTTGTGGGTGAAGGGAATCATCCCTGATCCTGCTTAGGAAGCTCTGATGCATGTTTAAGACATCACTGAGTCATGACAGCACAGAAATGGTTCAGAAGCAATACCATGTGAGCCAATTGGGAAGTCTAGATTTCAAAAGCACAGGGCCACTGTATGAACATTTTTTGAATAAAAAGAGCATGTTTGTTTCAGTACTTCTGCTTCATTAGTTCTAACATGCATTTGCTCCAAGTTGTATCAATGTTTGTAAAGATTTGAACCTGGTGAGATATACATCAAGGTGAGAGTTAAATATTGGAAGGATGCGCCATTTTCTTTTGAAAATGCTTAGATCTTCTTTCCTGAGAAGCTTTAAATACTTAAATAATGATGTTTACGTAATTTTCTTCGGAAAACAAACAAATGAACAGAACAGACTTTTAATCTTCCCCCCCTCCCCCTGCTGCTCTTCATCTTGAATGAAATAATTCTGCTTTCTCATTAGTAAGATGATACTTTTAGGCTATCCTCTTACCAATGCTTCTTAGTCTTCATTTATCCTCTTTCTGAACATTTAATCCTACATTTAAAATAACAACAAACCATAAAATTAATGGACATCATAGGAAACCTGTGCTTTTTCAAAATCCATCTATTTTGCACAATAGAGTGTGTCATAGGTCCTATGATTTGAAGCAGGAGGATTCAAATTGTTATAGCTCTGGCTTCAGTTTCATTTTTTTTTCAGTTCCATTCCATTCCACAAATCTCCTACTGGTTTAATTACTTGTTTTCTAAATTCCTTCTGCTTTGTCCATTATCTTTTTTTTTATTTTCTCTTAGAAGGGAAAAGACAAAATATAGAGGCAAGAGGATGCAGGATGCTCTGTGAAGATTCCTTTTCAGTACAATTTAGATCTTTAGACAGCTCCTAGTTACCAGCAAGAGTAAAATGTGTTAATGAGCATTCCGTGTGTAGACTGAGAAGTTTAAACTGATTAAAAAATAGCTAATAAAGCCTGGACCTAAACAGTGTTTGGATTTGATTCATTGGAATGGGCAGGAAGAGTTCATTATCATATATGTCTATACTCCAAAAGCAGAACTGGGCAGGTTGTTTTGTGGGGAATTTCTCTATGGAAGGTGGCTGCCTGCTTTTCTCACAAAATAGGAACATTTTTTTCTCTCTGGTCTGTGCTGTTGTAATCTCACCATTCACCTAAGATCAGTAGTGGAATTTGAAGTCCATTCTTTTCCCAAAGATTAATTAGAAAAAGGAGCAATTTCAGCCTTGAGGTTTGAGGATCTGTCCACACCTTCGAAATAAGACACTTCCAGGCTGTGACTTAAAAACTAGCTGTACAATATCAGTCTGTGAGCTGTGGTTAATCGGCTTTATTAATTCCACAATGTGTTCACTGATGCAAGAAAACACCCCAGCTGACCAAGCTTTCATGACTGTTTTGCATTGTGAATGTGTGTGGCACAGAGAGAATTGCAGAGTAACAGAGTTGCCTAAGGGAGGAGTGAGCGATCAAGATGTGATTTTCATGTTAAGAACACTGGAGTATCTTTTTGGCCTTCTGCTGTGGCACCAGAAGGGTAAAGTCTTCCTTAAGCCTTTCCCAGTGTCCTGCATGTTAGATACTCCAGCTGTCTTTAAAAGCAACCAAGTTTAGTCTAGTGGATTGATTTTATTAGTGTCCATAGTCTACTTTGAAACCGAAGCTTAAGATGGAAGTCAAGCCGATAAATCTCACCCTAAGTTCTATACCACACTCACATTCAGATATAGTGAAGGCTAAAATCATAGCATGGCCAATACATATTTATTGCTTTTACTTCAAAAGGTGACTTTCATCTGTGTATTGCAAAACACAACACAGCAGAATGTCTGAATGCCCTGGGGTCCCCAGCACAGGGAGGACATGGACCTGTTGGAGGGAGTCCAGAGGAGGTCCATAAAGATGATTAAGGGCATGGAGAAACTCTTCTGTGAGGAAAGGCTGAGAGAATTGGGATTGTTCAGCTGGAAAAGAGAAGAAAATAATTATGGCTTTCCTGTACCTAAAGGAACCTACACAAACGATGGGGGAAGACTATTTACAAGAATATGTGGTGACAGGACAAAAGGGAATGGCTTCAAACTGAAAGAGAGAAGGTTTAAATTAGATACTTGGAGGAAATTCTTTACTGTGAGGGAAGTAAGGCACTGGAATAGGTTTCCCAGAGAAGTTGTGGATCCAGTCCCTGGAACTGTTCAAGGCCGGGTTGGATGGGGCTCTGAGCAACTTGGTTTAGTGGAAGATGTCCCTGTACACAGCAGGGGAGTTTCAACAAAATGATGTTTTAGGTCCCTTCCAATCCAAGGAAACCATTGCCTTGTTCTATGATTCTGATTGTACATGGGAATAAGAACTATTAAAGCCAAGAAATACTTCCATGAGAAATAATTCTTAGCTTTCGGAAAAAATTTTCAGGATCTTCATTTATATTTATCAATTCCTTAACAAAAATATACAGACAAAATAAAACCAAATTATCCAAGCTTTAATAAATACCCACATGTTACTTGAAGACAAAAGGGAAAACGGATTAAGAGGAAGTGAAAATTACTGGGGGTTTTTTCCTACAAACAAACAAACAATAAATAATATGCTTTAAACAACTTTTCTATTGGTTCTTCTTCTTGAAAACCAAAAAAATCAGATTTAAGGATAACATACTGATTTTTAACCAGAAATTCACAGCAAACACATGACCTTTTTGTATCTACTATGTTCGATGCTTTTATTATCTTTAAACATAGTTCATAGAAGCAACACAACCAGAAATTTCTGTGAAAACTCTGAGAGGTTTTATCAAGGAACTTAAATAATACCTATCATCATCTGAATTTTAGCTCATGAATTTCAAACTTAAGCAACCTTATTCTAGGAAGTATTTTGTTTGCTTATTTTAGTCATAAAAATAAGCCTTGGAAGGAGCTCAACACTTTGTCAAGTTCCTACTTGTTCCCTAGGGCAGGATGAACAGTACAAGTGCTATTCCTGACAGATGTTGTCTAACTTGTTCTTTGAGATGTGTAAGGAGAACTCCACGATAACCTCAGGGAGTTTGTTTCAGCATTTTGTACTTCCTCTTAAAAGCTTTCTCCATGTAGATTCCTGAATCACTCCTTCTTCAATTTAACCTCAGTTTTTTTATTCACCATAGGCACATAAACAAGGATTTTTCTTCCTTCTGTAGCAGCAGACATTTTGAGAATATTTACATAGCCTCTATCCAGTCTTCTTTCCTTTAAGTTAAACACCTCCAGCTATTTCAGTCTCTCCTGGTTGGGAATGATTAACAGTCCTTTGCTCCCCAAACTAATTCACACCTAACTTGAAGTGTGAGGTTCAAAGTGGAAAACCTACCTCAGCTGAGAGCTAATAACATACTATTAGTGGGAGATGTGACTCTCTTGCTGACCACGTTCTCCTTTGTGTCATCCAGTATTCCCTTCATGGACTGTTCACAGTTTATAACCAGATTTATGGGTGTTTATCAGTTTATAAGATAATCTGTGTTTTCTTCTTTTTTTTCATATTATAGTTGTTAGGAAAGAGATCTGTTTTTATTTTATAACAAGAGAGATTTTTGGAAGAAGTTTAGAATCCAAATTTTTGAAAGATCCTTTTTTTTTCAAAGTTTCTGAATACACAAATCTGAAATATAAGAGACAATCACATATTTGTATATCAGTCTCCACCCTTTCAAAGGTTACAGATTTTCTTACATCATATCACTCATGATGACACTGATGAAATGTTTGGCTTGCTGTAGTTTTGCATTCACTTTGGGAAGCTCTAGCTATAAACTCGCGTCCCTAGGAACCTTGCCTTGCCTTGCAATGATGTGTAATAAAGAATAAGGAGTTACATGCATTTCATCTTTATATTCTTATTATTTGTATCAGATTCACTCACCTCACATAATTCTGGGGAAATCCTCTCAACTATAAAATACTAAATTCTCCCCCTCTCTAGTGGTGGTAAAACAGAGCTCTAAAGATAATCCTGTCATATTCACAACTGTGGAAAAGTTTGCATTCTTCCTTTGCTATCCTACATGTGCAGAAAAAGTTGTACAGCATCCATCTTATCTTTTCAATAATTGTATTTTAAATTATGGTTATTTGTCAAATAGTCTTAAACCTGTAGCTGCAGATCTATAAGTACCATGACCTGTCTCCACTGGAAAGGGCTGATGTAATTAGAGAAAGGCCTATATCAATCACTGAGATAATGGGTGTTCTCACTCTGTCCCTCTCTCCTTCTCTCTCTCTCATCATCAATTACCCTGACTATTTTAGACAAAATATCAGACAAACCTACTTTCTTTTAGCTACAGTGCTGTTGTTGCTATTAATGGAATTTCAATTCTTCTGTTAGGGAAAAAGTTCCTGTGCAGACCATTCTGTAACTGCCAGTTAAGGAAAGTCTAATCTGTGTAATCTCACAGCATTAGCAATGGATTTAATAAGTGTGGTAAAAGTTGACATGTCTGGTATGGAGTGATTCTCCTGGAAATAGCTATCTGAATTAAGAGTGCTTCCCTTTTAGTCTTGTTGTGCCTGATATTAAACATCATGAGTCAAAATGCTGATGTAAGGTTAAAATAGCCTTTAATATTACTAATATTTCTAAAAATGTTTCCACCAGTTCTAGAAAGGTATTGAATATCTCCCACTATCAACAGAAGACATCCTACTATCAGTAGTTACCAGAAATGACTCTTCAACAAATATCTTTCATAAATTGGCCCTTAGAAGATGATTCAAAATAAAACAAAAAAAACCCCAATGTGGCAGCAAAATTAAAGCATATAGAACTAAATCTTTTGCAGAATAATGACAAATTTAAGTATAAATCAAATCATGGTCTTAAGCATGCTTAAATTTAAGCATGTTTGTCCACAGTTGTGGAGAAACCTGTCTGACCTTTCAAATTTTAGCTTTCAAATTGTATCCCTGATAACATGAGTGAGAGTAAACAGGACTGTGCTGAGCAATTTTGATTATGCACGTCTGATTTCTGTGAGAACTGGGCCTTGCTGCAAGATATAAAAGGAAAACCTAGTGCAGGAAATTATCAGCTCTCCTGACTATCAAAGGCCAAGTAATTTCACTCTGGATTTCCCCCATCAAGCCAAACCACTTACAGATAGATGTCTTACCATTTTTAAAAGAACATAAAACAAATGCCACACAGTTTCTGTAATGATTGTAGCACAGTGAAAAATGCTTTGCCTAAAAGTTAACATGATTACAGCCTAGTGAAATAAAAATCCTTGTCAAGTCTTGCTTTAAAATGTGAGAACATTTGAATATATGACTACTAGAGTAGATTTAAGCTCTAATATATTCTGTGGGTTAAGCCACTGCAGACTGGCCGTGGCAGGAGAGGCAGCTTGCATAGAGGTAGCCCAGAAAATGAAGAAAGAACTGCACCCAAGGGTTCTTTGGACAAAAATGGTGTCTCCCAGGTGGATGAGAAGAGCCTTCAACTTACCAACTTCTCTGAATTCAAAATACTGGCAGCAGTCAGACATTTGCAGGACAAGAAAACAAAACAGTTGATGATTTCTCACTCTCCTCACCCATATTTATTTATTTCACACAAATGCCCTTAGGATTTCTATTGATTCTGGGATTATGTTCATACAATGACATTATTTAAACAAAGGCACAAGGAAACACTTTCTTCAGGTAGATTTTCTTTTTGCAGAGGTCAGGCATATAAATAGAAGTTTCCTTACATTTCTCTGGCTTGAGTTGTCAGCTCTTCAACAACAGAGGCGAAAGATAGCTTTAGCCTATTGGCCTGTGTTGATTCCAATGGTGAGCCAAAACAATCTTTGACAATGATATAGGTGTATTCTTCACTCTCTTAGAGCAAGTGTCCTACAGCTGCATCATTTTTCATGAGTGATTTACTCATTGGTGAAGCAGTGCTTGACCTTGCTACGGTTCTTATCTTTTGAAAATGTTCTGCATTGATAGGAACCTTTCCAGGTACGCAGAGAAATGCAAAAGGTTAAAAAAGGCTTGCAACAGAAGGCTTCTGAACCTCAGCATTTCAACCTTTACCAGGCAACTGCTGCTTATCTCTTCCTGATAATGAGCCCATTCGTTATCAAACTACACAAAGGCCACCTTATTTCACATGCTGAAGATGTGTCAGAAATTTGCAATTTGTGGCTTGGCCTGTTGACCTTGTCTCACTTGGATGTTCTAAACATTTTTGCCAAGTTCAGTGCTGGCAAATGGATTAATACAGCACCATTTCTCATTTTGTTACTGCTAAATGTTAACTTTATTCATATGACATATTATTACCTTCAAAAAGAATTCAAAACTGATAAAGAATTGGAAGTTCTGTGTCTCTCTCTTACAATCTGTGTATGTATGTGTCTGTATATGTCTGCATGTGTTTCTGCAGCATCTGCTGCCATTTAATCGGCTATAAAACTCCAGCGTTCTGCAGTGAACAGAAATAAGCCAAAGGAAAGCATTCAGTGGTTTCAACCTAGCTCATACGGGTATTTTTCACTGAAAAATATATTAATGGCAGTTTCTCAGGAGCACAGCACAACTGGAGTTTGGATTCATTTAGCAATGAATCTGAATTTCCCAGCTTGTCTTCGTCTTACAAACAGGGGCAGTGGAAGACTTTGATTTGAACATCCCCTGGCAGAATTCAGTGATTTTGTGACTGTTGAGAACAGAACTGGCTGTAACCTTAAGTCTTGAAGTTAGAAGATATCTGCCTGGTGAATTCATTCACTGCTTACTGGAAAAGGGCATTTCTGATAAATTCCACTTGTGCTCCTTGCTCAGTCTCAGCGCAGAAAGTGTTCTTGCCTACATTTTTGTAATGGTTTATTAATGCACTTTGACTCTGGATATTGGAGTGTTTTAATATTGCTTGATTTGAGTGCTGCTCTTTACACTTTTGATTAGAATAGCATCTTACTTGATAGTGTCTAATGTTCTCTGGGATTAACTGGATCTACGTTTTGAGTTCATTTCCATTTTACTTGTTTAACACAGGTTTGGTTGGTTTTGGTTTTGGGGTTTTTTGTTTGTTTGTTTTGGCAGGGAGTTTGTGGGGAGTTTTTTGTTGTTTTTTGGAGGTTTTGTTTGTTTGGTTTGGTTTGGTTTTTTGTGCTGTTTTGATGGTTGTTGTTTTTGTTTTCCATTAGGAGAGCTTTTTCAGTCTCTCTGCTCAGAAGATATTTATGGGAAGGTTCTTTCACCAATTCAGTTCCGATAACTTTTTTTCTGCACAAGAGTGGCTGAAAGAAGAGGAATGTATGTCTCTTTTTACATTATTTCCTCTTGGTATCTCACTTTGAGTACACTAACTTCAACAACCACATGGCTTTATTGTGCATAGTTATATGATACATCAGCATAACTGATATTCTACTTTGTGTGTCATGACTACTGGACTATATTTTTGTGAAATACAAGTGTCAAGAACCACAGCACACTAAGGGTATAAAAATTTTCCCAGTAATTTCTAAGAAAAAAATCTACCTTCACAAAAAATCTTAAGAACCAGGAAATAAGAGAGAGTTTAAAAAAAATGGAATCTTGTCAAGACTGAGGATTATTATGAGTGAGACAGCAGGAAACAAAGGTTTCATAAAGTAAGAAGGGCAGTATATCACACCTGATACACAGGTGATGAGAGTATAGAGACAGAGGCTTTCCTAACAGGTAGATCATAGCTATATCTTCATGTCAGGAATGAGAGATAGTGCTTTTGCTTTGTCTCAAGCCAAAGACTAAGGGAGAGAAAACTGGACACTCCTATTGTCAGGAAAATAGATGGCTTATTGCAGTCTGGAACTCTGTAGGATCAGTTCGAGCCCTCTACCTTGGTCATCTATATCCTAGAATCATAGAATGGTTTGGGTTGGAAAAGACCTTAAAGATCACCTAGTTCTAACCCCCCTGCCATGGACAGGGACCCATTCCACTAGACCAGGGTTGCTCAAAGCCACATTCAGCCTTGATCATTCCAGGGATGAGAAAAGAACCTGTTCCAGTGCCTCATCACCCTCAGAGTAAGGATTTTTTTGTCAAATATCTGATCTAAACTTGTCCTTCAGCTTAAGGACATTAACCCTTGTCCCATCACCACATATACTTGGCAAAAGTCCCTCTCCAGCTCTCTTGTAGCCCCTTCAGGTACCAGAAAGTGCTAGTACCAGTCTCCCCAGAGCCATCTGTTTTCCAGACTGAACAAACCCAACCCTTTCAGCCTGGTACCATGGGGGAAATGCTCCAGTCCTCTGATCATCTTCATGACCCTCCTCTGCACTCTCTCCAACACTTCCATGTCCTTCTTATGCTGGGGGCCTCAGGGTGTGATGCAGTACTTGGTTTCACTGAAATCTGTGAGGTTCACACAGCCCCACCCCTCAAGCCTGTCAAGGTCCCTCTGGGTGGCATCCCTTCCCTCCAGAGTGTTGGCTGCACCACACAATTTGGTGTTACCCTCAAACTTGCTGAGGGTACACTCTGTCCCACTGTCCACGTCACCAGCAAAGATGTCAAACAGCACTGATCCCAGCACCAATCCCCAAGGAACACCACTTGTCAAGGTCTCCACTTGGACACTGACATGTTGACAGCACCTCTTTGAGTGCAACCATCCCCCAATTCCTAATCCACTGAGTGGTCCATCTGTCTCTCCACCTTAGGGACAAGAATGTCATGTTGGACAATGTCACATGCATTGAACAAATCCAGGCAGATGATGTCAGTTGTCCTTATGATTTAACCCTATCATATGATTTTCACCAGAAATAATATAGGTAGGATAAGGAGAAAGAAATTAATGATTTCCAAAGGGGTGTAAAAGTAGAGTATACTTTGGTTTGGTTTTTAAATAAAGAAGGAAGTAAAGGATTTTAATAAAAGGAGTATGAAATTAATCAAATACCATACAGTAGAAAACTGAAATTACATCCTTTAAGCATGTGAAAATAATCTAGAAGTGTCAAGTCTCTTTAAAAGTTATCCCATGAAAAAGCTTTTAGTTCAAAGAAATGGATCAATAGACAAAGGCAAGCGTTATGGTCCGATTATAAGAGACACCTGTGCCCAAATTAAGGTGCAAATGAGACAATATGCTGAAGTCAATAGTACAAATTTTATTTAACAATAAATATGAGATAGATAGAAAGAAATGGGGGGAAGAGGGAGGAAGAGTGAGAGAGTAAGAGTGAGAGACAGATTAAGTAGAAAAATATCACCACCATGAGGATTCCTGCGATGTCCCGCTGGCCCTTCTTCACCCTGGTTTTCTTGGTGATGGGGTTCCCTGAGTCATTCTTCTGGAGGTACCACTTTTATACACATGTCCTGGATATCCACAGGGCATAGATGCCGTTCCCATAACTTGGGGCAGCATGTGTGTAAATCTATGTAAATATGTGAGGAGAGGTGACTATGGAAAGTAGGAGGGGATAAAAAACAGTCACAGCATGGGACAGAGAGTTGATTGCACTTGGCCACCCATATGGGTTCACACACAAGCAGAGTTCAATACTAGAACTGTGGAGCTAAGGGTCTAAGGGGCTTTGATGCATCTGTGTGGAAGGACAGGATCTTCCCCATGGCCAGTGAGTGTGGAGGTGAAAGAATGAATCTAAATGTCTCCTGGGTTTTTGAAAACTATTCTGTTGTTGTTTCCTCAGGCTGCCCAGTGAAACCTGCTTGATCAGAGCAGTCATGCATGAGGTTTTCCACAGATTACTCTTGTGACTGTTTCTCCCCCAGGATTTCTATTTCAAAGATGAACTGAAATTAGGAGATTAAATAAGAGTAAATTTTCCTTTCGGTTTGAAGACGTGATTAATAGTCCACTAATTAATTAGATTTGTTCTTAAGCACCTCTGATCTCCACTGTCCTCTTCAGTTTCTAGGTGGCCCAGCAAACAATGTCTATGTCTTAAGCTGCCTTTTGCTGAGTGAGCAAGGCTTTTGGCACCACAATAGCAGATTAATTTACTGCAGTATTTTCTAGCTCTGCTATTTGCAAGGATAATGTGCAAGGAAATAGTGTAATATGCAGTATCCTGTGTCCTTTGGAGACATTACTTAGTCAGTTCCACTAATGGTTTGTGCTACTTCGTAATGAATGCTGAATCTCCTGGATGCACTCACTGGATAAAATACGTCACCCTGGTTTTTTTGACAAAGTTGACTCTGAAAGACAGACATCATTTTAACAATTAGCTCTGAAGTTTTGTAAGACCCGGGTTCCTTTCTTTTTGGGCTTATTATGTGTCTGATAAGCTTGTTCTCAAAATGGGAATTCCTATTTTCTTCCTTTCAGATGGGCTCTGTACAGAGTGGAACAAAGCGGAGGTACAGCTAAGACTTTCCTCAGGAAAAGTGTGAATTTGAGTCTCCTCTCCACAACAGTTTATTTTCACAAGATGTGTAGGAATGCAACATGTTAGAGGACATTTCCTCTGGCTGCATTTGGCAGAATTTGGACAAGGAGATCAGAAGCCAGTGGGAACTGATGGAAAAAGAGAATAGGTCTGGTTTCCTTAGGAAATCAGTCTAAAAATTTCTCTGAACTGCCTTTTCATTAAAGCTCTATGTTAGACTACCCTAGCAAGGGAATGAACTTGTCTATTTTCAGAACTTCTTGTAGTACAATGTTTTCAAACAGAATACATGATCTGCCTCATAGCTCCCTTTATCCCTTTACTCTCTCATTTAGGATAACTACAACTAAATATCTTAGGCCTGGCTGAGATAGAGTTAACTTTCCCCATGGGTGCCCTCACAGTGCTATGCTGTGCATTGGTGGCCACAAAGGTGTTGATATCACACTGGTGTTTTGGCTCCTGCTGAGCAGAGCTGGCACAGCACCAGTGCTGTCTCTCCAACACTTCTCCCTTCACCCATTTGGCTCGTGGTGGGAAAGATCTTGGGCAGGGACACAGCCAAGACTTCTGACCAAAAGGATGTCCCATATCACATGGTGTCTGCTGAGCAATAAAACCTAAGAGAAAGGAGGCAGAGAGTGGAATTTATTACTGCTTTTATCTTTCAAAGAAATCACAACAAATTCTTGAGCCCTGCTTCCCTGGAAGTGGCTGGACTTTACTTGCTGATGGGAAGTAGAGAACAAATCTTTTGTTTTCCTTTGCTTCCATGCATGGCCTTTGCTTTTGCTTCATTAAACTGCCTTCATCTTGACCACTGAGCTTGTTTTCAACTTATTCCCTCCCTCCCTCCCATCCTGTTGAAGAGGGGGGTATTAAAGTGCCTTGGTAGGTACATGGTGTCCAACCAAGGTCAACTCACCACAGCAACTGAAAAGTAAGGTAGATACAAAGCAGCTTTTACAGAGCCCAGTAAGAACTGGCCTTCTCCCTACTCCCATTTTACTTTGGAGGAAGGTCAAACTCTATGTTAAATCAAGATATAACTGTGGATTTGTCATATATCGGAAGAAAAAACGCAAGAAAAATGGCAGTAAGGAAAAGCCTCAGAATATTATGCCTGCTATATTCATAGTTAGAGATCTTAAGTACGATATTCAGAAACACAATGCAAAGACACACAAGCTGCATGTCAATTTATGGGGTTCAAGTTTTGACCAAAAAAATCTGTTAGTAATTGCAGTTTCATGGAGGTCTTGACTTTGAAACTTAACGGCTTCTGACAAATAAAACCACTTGGAGTGGTTTTCTTACTTGAATCAGGCATTTTTAAAGTAGAAACACTACATGTCTTTTTCAAGTGAAAAAATCAAGTACCTGAATTACTGCTAGCCTGTAGGAAGTTGAAAGAATACTTTTCTTTTTATACAAATTTCTCACTGATGTAGCATCAGGAGCCAGAAGGGGATCCTCTCTCTTCTCCTTGTGTAATGTCTATGAAACTTGGACATTGTCTCCAGTACTTCCCTGTGAGACCATGTCTGATGTGGGCAGGGCAGAGAATACAACCAAACTGTGCTCCAAGCACAGCAGACCTGTCTCACAAATATAGATCACATGAAAAGAGTTGCTTGCTTACATTACACCTAAAAGCCTTGAGCAAAAACAGGTTAAAGCAAGATATAACATCAAGGAGACTGAAAATCAGAAAAGACAGAACATCATCCCCATTTTACAGTCTGAAGACAGAGAAATTAAATTGTTTGTGGTAAAATGAGGGCAGAGAGGACACCTTTGGCAGAGATAGAAATAAAATCACAGATCACTCTCTTAAGCATTAGATTACCCTTTCCTCCTGGCTTTTACTTAGATCCATTTGACAGTTACTGACTCGATTATTCTTTGTGATTAATTTCCTGAATATGTTGGCTTTTGTTCATTTATTTTGCTGTTCGTGTACTGTTTTCAGACCAGTCCCAGTGCTTATAAATGCATTTTTATTAGCATTACATGAATAGCTTCATTCAATAATGCTGAGGGAGTGGATGGCAATTTAGTATGAGACAATTAACAAAAGGCAGGAGCTATCAACTCAGCACGTGATACAGTGATATCTTCTCTACTGTGCAGGTTTGTTGTACAATGATAAAATTAAATCAAAGTCAAAGAATAAATACTTCTACATAAACCTTTATGTTCTTTACCAATGCCTCTAGCTTTGCACATGTGTACATAATCCCAGCTTGTTCATCAGAAACAGGAGAATCCGTCTCTTTATTGTGCCAGCAGCTCAAAACCTGTGGCTAACAGCTTCTTATTTAAACAAGGTCATATTACAGAGTTGTACAACATATCAGCTGATGGTGGTGGAACAAACTGTTTGCACTGGCACATGTATTCACTTGCACTTCATAGGTTCAAGTTTCCTTGAACTGTGAGGTTGTAAGGGTTGTGTACACACCTTTGCAAGGAGTCACCCTGCTCTTCTAAAGCCCTTTTTATTATTTCCAGTGCAAAACTTTTCTTCCTGTCCTCTCTTCCTGAATGATATCCAGCTTTCTTTTTTCTTTTCTTTCTTTTCTCTTTTCTTTCTTTTCTTTTCTTTTCTTTTCTTTTCTTTTCTTTTCTTTTCTTTTCTTTTCTTTTCTTTCTTTTCTTTTCTTTTCTTTCTTTTCTTTTCTTTTCTCTTTCTCTTTCTTTCTCTTTCTCTTTCTCTTTCTCTTTCTCTTTCTCTTCTCTTTCTCTTTCTCTTTCTCTTTCTCTTTCTCTTTCTCTTTCTCTTTCTCTTTCTCTTTCTCTTTCTCTTTCTCTTTCTCTTTCTCTTTCTCTTTCTCTTTCTCTTTCTCTTTCTCTTTCTCTTTCTCTTTCTCTTTCTCTTTCTCTTTCTCTTTCTCTTTCTCTTTCTCTTTCTCTTTCTCTTTCTCTTTCTCTTTCTCTTTCTCTTTCTCTTTCTCTTTCTCTTTCTCTTTCTCTTTCTCTTTCTCTTTCTCTTTCTCTTTCTCTTTCTCTTTCTCTTTCTCTTTCTCTTTCTCTTTCTCTTTCTCTTTCTCTTTCTCTTTCTCTTTCTCTTTCTCTTTCTCTTTCTCTTTCTCTTTCTCTTTCTCTTTCTCTTTCTCTTTCTCTTTCTCTTTCTCTTTCTCTTTCTCTTTCTCTTTCTCTTTCTCTTTCTCTTTCTCTTTCTCTTTCTCTTTCTCTTTCTCTTTCTCTTTCTCTTTCTCTTTCTCTTTCTCTTTCTCTTTCTCTTTCTCTTTCTCTTTCTCTTTCTCTTTCTCTTTCTCTTTCTCTTTCTCTTTCTCTTTCTCTTTCTCTTTCTCTTTCTCTTTCTCTTTCTCTCTTTCTTCTTTTTCTTTCTTTTTCTCTCTCCCAGCAGGGAATTTCATCATCTGCAGGAGCTCCTGGTGCCAGAACTATGTAAATATGGATACTTCCCCCAAGGAACGTGCCTGTCATGCCTGTTAGCAGAGGAGTGCGCCCAACCCACTCAGCTCAGTTCCAAAGGGAAAGGAGATCTCCACAGTGTGGGAAGGTGATTACTCTTGCTGACTCCCACACACAGCCTCAATTAACTACCAGCAGCTTCAGGACATTATATTTACTCCCCACCTACAACAAAAAAAGCAAAGCTGCAGTGGGCAAGACTGAACAGTTCTTGCACATCACAGTCAAGGAGTTTGCATGCTGGTGCTGTTTACTGATCCCAGTGGGTACAGATCCCAGTGTTGTGCAATTCCTTGACATTTTTAGAACAAGACCTTCCCCTTTCTTCATAAGTTCCTGGATGTTGTGCAGAACCAATCTCTGCCATCTCCTGTAGGCTGCTGTGGACAATAGATCCTGCTCCAGCTTTCCTCCTACTGCATTCTTCACCTGTCCCAGTCTAGGCAGTGGTAATTTAAAAGCAAGTAATGCGTCACTTGTTACAAAGACTTCCTTTTTCCTCAGTTTGCTGCCTGGCATATCTCCGGGAAGGTTTTTGAGGATCAACTGCACTAACTGTGCAGCAGGTGTGCCTCTCATCAGTTCTCCAAAGCACTGTACTGCCATATAAAACAATTTACTTCACACTCACACTCTTCTGCAAAGGATGTGGGGTAATTTCCATCTATGACAGGGAAAAAGAAATGAAAGGATAGTCCTAAAGTTCAGCCACTGAATCCACTGTAATCCAAAGAAAAATAGCTGAAATATCACAGTAGGTAAGTTAAAATGGCTTTCTGAATAAATCAGGAAGTATTGTGAAAAGCATTTGTAAAATCAGTAAGTTTCGAAAAAGTTTCAGGCATGCAGTTTTAAGAAATAGCGAAGTTTATTTTTGGTTTTGGTTTGTTTGTTTTTTTTAATAGTTGGAATTTTTACTTGGGGAATCATGTGGGAATAAAACAGATGAACCCACTAAAAAAAAATCTTTGTATGGTCATGGACAAGTATCTTGGTGTTTGTACTATTTTTGGCTATGTGATGGAAAATTAATTCTAGTTGTATATAGCATTGTCAACCAGTTTGATTTTAACCTCCCAAAATATGAAGTGGGATTCAGAACCAACAGCTGATATAAAACTACTTCACAATAGAAGGGCATAGAAAAAAATCCTTAGGCATATTTGTTTTGTTTTATTAAATTTCTTTTGTATCTCTTCAGGGGAAAAATATAATCTTCCTTGTATATCATAAACTACTGGTAAAGCTACTTAGGACAAAAATAGCCACTTCATTGCTGAGAGCAGCCAGAATACATAAATAATGTTGTATTTAATTTTAAAAGTGATTATATGACCTGGATCTACTTATGTGGAGGAAAATATTTAAGGGGGAAGTTATTTCTGCATCCCCATTTGATGTCTTTCCCAGAACAACTAACAGCTTCAGAAACAAATTTCCATTTGCCAAATAATTGCAAACTTTAGGGATGGTTACATTAAATAACCAAAGAGCAATTCATGCCTTTCTAATTCAGGAAACTGAAGCTGCCTTTAAAGAATTGCTGTCTCCTCTGGGGAAAAGGCAGTAATGAAATTATATCATTAGTACAAAGATTAATACAATTTCAAGAAGATATTCTTGGTCATCAGCTTAATATAAAGACATAGAACTGGAAAGTAATAATCTGACTCCAGAAATAACTACTGGTTCTGTCAAGAACTACAACATGTCAGACATGAAACTGAATGACAAAGTCTTGGAGAAAGCTAAATGCAGAAACAGAAAACCCTGTTTATTTTGTAATGGGTGATGGTTTCTCTCCATAGTCAGAAGAGAAAGACATGACAACAATGTGATGTAGAAAAAGCATTTTGAAGGGATTTGTAAAGCACTTTTCTCTCAGCTTTCCAGGTGAATTTGTTTCAGGTAAATGCTTGCAGTTTATTTTGGAGGAGTTCTCAAAATTACTACAGTAATAGTCAGTCAAACATAGGGGCAGTTACCTCCCATGCACCAGCAAATGCACGGACACAAGTGTTGTACATAAGCCAGCTCATCACATAATTATTGCAAAGCCTGGAGAATATGAATTCCTAAACTTTATTCTGCTGTACAAGTTAAACACTGCTTGTTCATAATTATAAGGACAGGAAATAGGAAGACTATAGGGGAAAGCAGGAGTTTAAATCTTTAACATATTTCAAACAGGAAGCAATTAAGAGACAAATAATCACTTGATTTTAAGTAAAAACTCAATATGGGTGCTGCTTCCACCTATGAAGTTAAAATAAATGACTACATTTTTCAATGACAACAGGTGTAGGGAGGGTTGAAAGAAAAACTGTCAGTTCTTCCTGAAAGATCAGCGCTAATGAAAACAGGTTCGTGGAACATGTGAAATACTAACCGTGTGATTACTGGGGTTTTGGTGGTTATGTCTGGGGAAATTTTTAGTGGTTATATTTAAGGAACATTTGGAATATGGTATGCTACATCAGAAAGCTTAATTATTGCTTTACATCTTACATATGTTGTACTTGTAGAGGATTGAGCTCTATAAAACCAAATGCTCAGGAGAATTCATTTACTTTCTGATATCTTTGAATACTCTTGAAATATTTTAAAGTCTGTTTAATTTTTTTTTCCCCCTAAATTTTATATCACATGAAGAGAAATATGGAAGTCACTGCTCTGCATTCTGAGCCAGTAAAATGTTATTTTGCTATTTTATTATGCCACTGCTCTGCATATTGCAAAACTGTGACGCTATGCAGACTAACTTACTGTTGTTTGTGACATCTTGGGCTTGCTTTTAATTCAATAAGCAGAGAGGTTGGTAAATAAGTACTTAGCAGTCTGCCCTCCTTATGGATTTATCAGCTTTATTTAAGGCAGTTGAGCTGCAAAGCTGGGGGTTGTTTCTACAGACACCTGCTCTGATCAAAAGGAGACATACAAGCTAAAATTCTGAAAGCAGCAGACTTGTGGGTTTGAAATGCATGGCACTCATGAACTTTATGGGAAGATGCACAGCTACACTATAAATTTTTCTGAAAGGTGAAAGCAGAAACTCTTGCATATGATAAGATAGTGTTAGAAAAGCCCTCATATTAGATTTTTGTCTGGGCCTTTGAAGGCAAATGCAGTCTGATCTTTACCTCTAAGTCAGATTTATATTTACCTCTTACATGCTCATTTTTTCCCCTGCTGTTTTTGAAATATCATCACTTGCCTTTACCCCATGCGAGAGGGGTGTGTGTGAGAGACAAGCTATTAGTCTGAGCCACAAAGTCTGGTAACTCTGGCGTGAAGAAAAAAAAAAAAAAAAAAAACCACCCAGTTTTATTTATTCTGAGTGACTTTCTCCTAGCTTATTTGAACATATTAACACTGATTCTCTTGGAGTAGGATCAGGCGTTCCCTTTTTTGTGTTGTTACCAAAGAAGCTGGGTTTGAGAAGTTTAAAAGAGTCCTGCTGGGAAGAAGGGAAACATATCAAAATAAAACAAACTAACAGAGAAATAAAACCCAGCCGTAAACCAAAAAACTGTTCTTAATTTGTAGTATTTTCATTTTGAGAAAGCTATCCGATATTTCACCTAATCATCTAACAAAGTTCCTTCAGAAATTCTCTGGGTAGCAGGTTTGAGCTGATGGTGCTGTGGAAGTCTTAAATCAGATTTTCATTGCTTTATTCAGCATGAATTAGTATCTAGATGTTCGGAGAATCATAGAGTGGTTTGGGTTGGAAGGGACTTTAAAGATCATCCAGTTCTGAACCCCTGCCATGGACGGGGACACCTTCCACTAGATCAGGTCATATGTTATTAGATCTTGTTCCTTGTGTGTTATAAACAAAGATAAGAGCTTGTCTTCACAGCGTCTATACAAAGATTTTCTGTGCTTTCATCATTTGTGCATTCTCTGCTTCCCCAGATTTGCTTTCTGTCTGGCATTTCAATTAGGCAACAAATGGTAGGGGAATCACTATAGCAGGGAAAAAGAACCCTTTCATACCCTTAGGGGTCAACAATGTATTCAGGGTTATAAATATAGAAAATACAGGGCTCAGAGACTTGGCTGAACCAAGTCTCATGAATTTCAGGAAAGAAATGACATGGCCTCTGAGAACTTGGAAATGACTATTAATTGCTATGGGCATCCAAGAGATAGAGAGATGATCGTATTTCCCAGACCTATTAGTTCTATTTTGAATTTTTCAAGAGAGACCAGGTTCGGCTTTTCTTTTTCAAGAAAACTTTGAGTTTTTTCAGGAATAGTGTTTTTGTTGGTAGTGTGACTTTCCATCAAAAATTCCGACTTTCCATCAAAGTACACCCAGGTCATCTAACCTGAAAGATTTTTGGGGAAAGGAAAAATAGTCCTGGGAAAAAAGCTAAAGCAAATTATAACAACAATAGCAACACACAAACAATTATAGTAGGAAAAATAGAGGGTCAGTTCATCAGAAACTATTCCCTGAGTAGGATAATTGTTTTCATTTGTTTGGGGTGGTTTTTTTAAGTGAAAAGAACAGATGCAAACCCAAAATGAAAATGGAATGGGGTTTGAATGTAAGTGATATCTGGATGAAACTATTTTTCAGTAACATTGTGACAAAGATATTGAGCTAACCTGAACTGACAAGAATAACACTTCCTATCTCATTTTTGCAAACAACTTATTTTACCAGGACAATTTTCCAGAATTTTCCTACACGCATGTTTGTACCATCTAAATAGATATATAGGCAGATAGATAATTTACTAATTCATAGAGGAAAAAAAAATTAATTGTGTTGGGAAAAAAAGATTTTCACCACTTAAACGCCATTGTCTTTATTGTAATCACATCCCCACAATATTCAATGTTTGAAAAATAAAAAGTCATATGCACTGCTCCCTGAAATCAATCAATCTTCAATTACAGTAAAACTTACCTACACAGGCCACTTGCCATTGACAACCTTTTTTATATAATAACAAAGCTGTTATAAAGCTGACAAAATCTTCATCTCACATAAAACAGTTTCAAAGAAAGAAGGGTGCAAGAAAAGATATTTCTGTGTTGTATTTTAGATTTTCCTCCTAAACCGTAAGCCAAAGCAATTAGTGAAAATAAAACCACAAAATAGCTAAAATTTCCAGTGGAACGACATACCATGTTATTTTATCATCTATAGTGCCATTTATTTAAGTGTCGGTCTGTATATCAGCATTTTGAAGTAAAGGATGGAAAATGTCATGCATCCAACTGAGACTGCAAATGCTGAGCCAAATTCTATAGTCACACCAACCAGTTTCGGATCTTTTTTGAGAGAGAAAGAAATGGTAGTTTTATTTGCATTTACAGTTCACAAAAATTAAAACAAAGCCAAACACCAATTTTGCATATTTTTTTGTATTTCCTTGAGCAGGTTCATTAATATTGCTGTCATTTCTGATTAAAACAGAAATTCCAGCATTTTCCAGTTGCAGTAGTTGAACTAGCAAGATTTCCAATTCAGTAGATGCTCTGAAAATAGAATAATCCAAATTCCATTCCCATTGGAGTCCAACTAAAGTAAACAATAACAGTTCATGTTTCTTTCCAATGCAAAAAAAAAAAAAAGTTTCTCGATCAGAACTCTTTTGGACTCACCAGGGCAAGAGGGAGATCTCATGAGTTCTGAGAAAAAAGTAAAGCTGAAATTGGAATTGGCCAACTCCCAATAAACAAAATGAGGAAAAAAAGCCCCAACAAATCTCATTCACTTTCTTGGCTGTGAGAGACACCTGAGAAACAAAAGTATAGTCATGATTCAGTCCAGAAAATTTCTCCTTTTTTATACATGCACTGTACTCTATAATAGGATATAAAACACTTATATGTACATTTACACATTCTGGGGAATACTGTTGAGTTTAAACTGATTTGGGCAGATGGAATAAAAATGTTGCTAAAATGCTATAATTTATTTGGTGAACATATTCTTTAAAATGTTTCTGCCTGCCCATGGGAAACAGGTCAATTTAGAAGTGGAAGCAAATAAACAACAGAGTGAAATTGTAGTTGGCTTTATGAACATTTCAGGGATATTTTATTGCAATTGATCTAGTTCTCATGATTTTCTCTCTAGGTGCTGTTATTCTTGAATAAGCAACCTTTAATTTCATTCTCAGGCTTTTTAGGAAGGGTGCCCTCTCCCCCCACCTTGTTTAACAAATTGTAATTCCATTATATCCTAATGCATTTAGTGATTACAGTCACTTAAAAAATCCTGCATAAAACACTCACCACACACTTGGTGACTTAAATGATAGTAATTTAAATCCAGAACATATCTTTTTTAGTCCTTTGAATTCCTAAGACACAGTCCAAATGCAACAGACACATAGAGAACCCAAATTTGTACCTGATATTGTCATAAATTAAGACATCTTATTTCAACAGATGATCCTTTTATTGTTTTTTGCTGTGGTTCCCAGCCTTCCAGACAATCTGGAATTCTATCAGAAACCCAGTCCTAGTCTGTGTAACTATGGTCACAGATTCTGATGGGAGTTTTGATCCTATCTTTCAAAAATGCTGCTCAGTTTCTTTCCACACGTCTGCCAAAGAGCTGGCTGAGGGTCTGGCTCCAGACCCTGCTCTTGTGCAGACTTTGAATACAATGCTGAGAGACAAGCTGCTGTGCTCTGTTCCCCATCTCCAGTTAATGGTTCTATTCTGTTTCATTCTTGTTTTGGAAACAGAAGCCATTAACCCTCTTAGGTGCTCAAACATTGTGCTAACAAGGACCAATAAACACTTCAGTTTTGGCACTGTGCAAGACCTAGCAGGTCAAATAATGACAGAGAAGGGTGGTAATGCTTTTTCATGCCTATACATTGCTAGGGTGAAATAAATGCTTTGCACAGACATCTCTCATGCTATTTAATCCTCATTAGTAGGTGAAGCTGTCCATGAAGATGCTCTAATGAAGAACAAAGCCAACATAACATCACATAAAAGTGATTCCTCCTTTTGCTCTCTGTCCTATTTCAAAAAAGATGGGCACATATATAAAGAACATTTTTTTTTCTGTGTGAAGCAGAGTAATTCTTTCTCCTGGCCTCTGATTTGTTTGTCTTTAAAAGCTTTTTTTTTTTTTCTTATTAGAAATGAAATTATTTTCTTGTAAAATTATCAAAATTAAGACCGTTCATACAATTTGAAAAACACGGGATATAATCTCATCTTGTGAAATCAATTTCATCTTATAGGTTCTCCCTGAGATGCAAGCAAGGAAGGCAACCACCCCAGATCGGTTCTGAGACCATTTTGGAAAGCAGGGGAGATCAGACTCACAAAGGATGTGGTTGCTCTAGAGCCTCAACTGAAGTTTTTAAAAGCTGCAACGCTTTCTGTGAGGCATCAAAGTGTGATGTTGCATAGTTTTTAATATTCTCTCTCTTATTCAAAATGTGATTTCCAGGGTTCAAGTTAAAGAACATCACAATGTCTAGACAGTGGGTATGTGTCCCAGAAAAATGCTTTTTGGAAGAGGAAAACTCATTGTTTTTGCATGCTGATGAAAGAGCTGTTAAAAGTGATTGCAACCTCTTACAGGTTATAAGGCTCTCAGGCAAGGAATTCCACAAATCAAATTTTGAAAACCACCATGCTAGATCCAGAGAATAAAAAGAATAAAAAAAACAACCTTGTGTGCATGTGTTCAGAGCACAGTGACTGAACCACTTCTTTACAAAGTAGGAGAATTGAATTATAAACAACTGCTTGTGTCCAGCTCTGACCAGCAGAGTAAGAAATGACAGCCTTGAAATAACCTTCTTTCAGTGTAGGTAAAAACATTTATAAAGTGAATAATGAAAAAAGAAGCTTCAACCTGAAGGTCAAAAAAGGAAGAATTTAATGGCTTGAACTTCAGTTGGAGACTAGTCTGCTGTTTTGATGAATAAAAAAAACATTGTTCAGGAGAACCATACACAATGAAATGGGATCTTCCTGAAGCAGAGGAACAAGTCAGCTGTCTTTCAAAAACAAAAACTGCATAAAGAAATGTCCTTCAGTACCAACTGTCCAACAAGAGAGGAAAAAATGAATACAGGAGGAACATGCGATTCTAAATCTGTGCTGTTCTCTTTGCACTGTAGGGACAGAAGCTGTTGCTGGCTGCTCTGTTCTACAAGCCTCAGAAACAGCAATTGATCTTGAGTGGGGGAATATAACATATTTATGTGGTTTCCTCCTTAAAAAACATTAAAGATGAGGGTGGGTAGTATGTGTACAGACTAGGTATGTGGCAGTATGATGCCTGTGTGGGTGATTGCAAACAGTCACTGAGGCAACAAGAACAGACCTCTTACCAAGAAATCCCAGAAGAAAGGGTTACAGCCTCTTTTACTGAACTGAGTCAGCTCAGAATCAATGTGATTGATAAGAGTTTTGGATAAAAACATAGTTTCCATATTGAAGAGCTAGTTTTAATATATCTTTGTAGCTCTGCATTGTGCTACATATGAGCTGATCCCAACATAGATTAAAAGAAAATAGGCTGTGCTCTGGTGAGCACCCCCAGAATGGGTCAATTTGATCTTACATTTTCTTTACTTGCAAATATTTCTATGAGCTGCAAAAAAAGACTTTGCTGCATTTGTTCAATACTCCTACCACTGTTGTGCTTGACTGCAGTGCACTCATATCATGACGTTTTAAAAGCCAGGGCATAAGCTATAGCTCAAACATGTACCTGACAACAAGGGAACTGGTCAAACCAACATGTTCAGGAAGCTATTCCAAATTTAGAGATACATACCTATTGCTAAGGGAACACAAATCTGGTGGACAGTAAGACCCATGGGGTTCTGGTTGAATAATCTCATTACTGGGGAGGTTCTCTCAATAATCCCTGTCATGGAGTTAACCTTGGCTGACTGCCAGGTGTCCACCAAATTGTTTCCTCATTCCCACTCATCAGCAGGACAGTGGGGCAAAACCAGACCAAAAATCTTGTCACAAAAGCCACACAATAGAGGACCACGGTCCAAATACTGTCATGGTCAAAATAGAGTTGGGAAAGAATAATTCAATTGATGATGGATCTGTGGCAGGTCTGTCAGAGCTGATTGAAACAGATTCTGTCTGATATTGGGGGCAGCTCCTGGTGTCTTCTCACAAAAGCCACACATGTAGCTCCACACTATCAAAACCTTGTCACAAAAGTCCAGTAAAGTCTTTCAGGCTGTGATCTGAGACCATGACACCCTGTTATATCCTGACTGGGTCAGTTAGTGCGTCTAGGTGTGATTCATTATTTTTCTCCATGTCTTTGCTTTTATGTTGAATCAGATACATTTCAACATGAAATCAGATACATTTACAGAGCATTACTTTCATTCAAAGAATCATACAAATTATTAAAATGAGAAGGGACTTCTGGTGATCTTCCAGTCTAATCCCCTGTTCAAAGCAGTGACAATTAGAACAGTTTTTTTGTGAAAATGTACAGTCTGGCTTTGAATATATGAAGGATGTAAGACTCCACAACCTCTCTTGGTTGAACAGCTCTAGTGTTCAACCATCCTCACATTAAAAATATGTTTTCTTATACAGTTTACTGTATTTCAATTTTCCCGTTGCTTGTTATCCTTTTACTGAGAGGAACTGGGGCTTAAAGCACTCTTTTCAGATCATACTAATCCAGTTCAGGTGGAGATTCCTCAATGCTCCTGCACTGCAGGGCTATTTCTCTTCCTTGTTCTGTTTTTCTGCCTTCCCTTTATTTTATTATGAGTTTGTCACAGATGGTGTGATGCTCTTCACTCATAAGAGAGAAGCAACAATATACTTTACTGATATAAACCAGTGAGTTAAATTTAATGGCAAATGCTACACTGGTTTAACAAGGTATGACGTCCAGGTACACTTGATTATTTACTGCATAGAGGACGGGGTCAGACAAGGTTGTCAGGGAGACCCTCCCACTGAGATTCCAAAAGGACCCCCTTGCTTTCTGAACTGCTTCCTTGAGAGGAGTGCAGAAAGGAATCTCTCAGCCTTGAGGAGAAACCCAGAGAGGTGTCACCACTCAAGGGGAGGTCCTGGTGTGCAGCCCAGTGCCCTGCAGGGGAGCTCAGTGAGTCCTGGGCTCTCCACTGTTTGGAACGTAAGGTGATTGTCATAAAGTCATATTTGCACACCAGCAAGTCACCCAGGTCATCATTCCAGACAGCCCTTGGCTACCGTGTCACTCTCTGTCCCCCAAAACCCAGAGTAAGCTGGATGCAGCCCCTACAATACCCACTGGTGGTTATGGATGAAGCTGGCAGGGGGAGCACCCACCACCAAAGAGATGAGAGAAGTTCTCCCTACATCCATTCTTTTCAGGGCAGATTATACCTCTAAAAGATCACCCAGCTATCTTTGGCAGGTCAAGTGCAAGATTTTGAGTTTGCTTTTGGAGTTTACTATTCCGTAAAATTTTATCAACTGTGTTACATGGGTCAGACCAGATGATTACCATAAGGGTTTTTAGCCTCTGAATCTATGATTCTTTTTTTTTCTCTTAGTCTTGTATTCTTTTCTCTCCCACTCTTGCATACTTCCCTCTGCTATAGAACCTAACACAGCACAAAATTATTTGGCTGTAATCCTTTTCTCTAACATTTTCCTGCATTTTAATTTTGTACAGCAGGATCAGCTTTTCCCATTTATCTCAGTGGGAGACTGGAGACGCACAATAGAAACTGAACCGTGAGAAGAGGAAGCAGGGAGGGGCATTATGGCAAAAGTCACAGAATCTGTTATTTTAGTTTGAATTCTAATTACAAGACAATTTGCAAAAGCAGAACTGCAATATATGTCACACACTGGCTCTGTCTGCCTCCTGATACTGATGAGGTGCTTGATTCATTGTGCTTTTTTCCTTTCCTTTTCTTTCCCCTCCTGCTGTTGTGAGCACCAGCTCATCAGAGCCTGTCGCCATTAAAATATTTCCTCGGGAGAGTGGAGCTGGAATCTGGAATATGACCCTATATATATGCTACTCTTTCAGGACTGTTTGTGTATATCAGGCTCACGGTATCAGAAGATTGTTCAGCACTTCAGGTGTATTTGATTCAACAGTGTCAGGATTGCTTCATGAGTTCTGTCCAGATGTCTTTTTGACTGGAGGGTTCAGGCCAAGGAATTCTCTCTTCTGCAGTCTAAATGCATAGAATACACTCATTGCTTACTGACAACCTTAGGCAGACACAGGAATCAACCTGTGGGAACCAGTTTACAGCACAGATGACCTTGGGGCATTGTCAGAGCTCACTGATGTCAATGAAAGGATACTTGGATTTTCTGCTTGTTTAGGCAGATTAATAAAGGCCTAGGGAAAAAAAGCTAAACCTACTGGGACAGGCACAATTATCTGGGCTGTACTCAAGTAACTCCCCAGCACAACCTCTGTGTATACAACACCTTTTGGGCCTGGTTGATAATTTGAAATATTCTACAATGGATAACTCACTTTTTAAAGATGAAATTCTAATTTTGCTGGTTTGTCCTCCCTTTCCTCCCCCCATTCCCATTAGGAAGTCATTCAATATATTAGACTCTGATTGATCCTTTCCTAGATTTACTTTACATTCCCTGTCCAGGAAGTGAGAGCTTACGTCATAAATACACAACAATTTCTGTAATCAAAATGCTACAGATTCAGAAAAAAAGGAGTTGGAAATACCAGCTTGGAAAAACAACCACCGTGTTGGGATTTTTCCTCACAATTCCAATTAAAATATGGAAAAACCTTGTTCTTGATTCTTCTCTTTTCAAAAGTCAAATCTGCAATTCAGACAATCCTAAACTTTATGCATTATAAGATTATCCATACTATACTTCTGTAAGGAAGCCACCAAATCCTCCTCAATCCTGTGATCAAAATACTTGCCTCAAGTATGTCTGCAACTTCACCTTTTTAAAAGGTTTGATTTCTCAGAGAGAAACATTTTCACAAATTTAGTAGGTAACAGAGTTATAGAATGGTTTGGGTTGGAAGGGATCTCATAGACAGATAATCTCATCCCAACCCCCCTGCCATGGGTAGGGACAACTTTTCCTAGACCAGGTTGCTCAGAGCCTCATCCAACCTGGCCTTGAACACATCCACGGATAGGACATCTGATGAGGCATCCACAACTACTCTGGGTAACCTGTTCCACCACCCTCACAGTAAAAGAATTTCTTCTTAATATCAAACAGAAATCTTTCTCACATTAAAGCCATTCCTCCTTATCCTATGACTACATGCCCCTTTTAAGAGACTCTCATCATCACTTGGGTTTTGTTATTTTCAACACTATTTTGCTATTTTTTTTCCACTTCCCTTCTTTTCCACTTCTGTTTCCTTCCCACTTGTTGCAAGTCTTCACAACTCTCTCAGTCTGGCTTGCTTCATCAATAGGTTAGGTTCAAGGCAGACTAAACATATTGCTAGGCCAGCCTCAGGTCCTTTCTTGATAACTTATTTTGCTAGGTGGGTCCTGGGATCTTCAACACTTGGCACTGAGCCTGTAAAACACATTTATAAATTATGAGGCGTGCATCGTGTGTGTCTCTTACCTGCATTGACAACTCATCTAATCTAAGCAAAGAATGCCAGTATCTTTATGTCACTGTTCTCTTCCAGATGGTTTTGGGTAAACACCACAGCACTGCTGCTCCTGGCACCAGGACAGGCCACATCAGGGCCTTTGCCAGGATTGCCTTACTGATGAGCATTCTTGAAATAAGCCACTTTTTAACTCCAACAACCATGAACCTTCTTTATGAGGTGTGCATGTAACCTCCACTTAAAGAACAAACGCTGTGATGAGAAGGAATTAATCCCCCAGCTATTTCCTCAGTCAGATGATACCAATACCCCTGCTAGTTCCTCTGCCACTTCCTATCCATGAAATAAGATATTTCTGCGTGTGTCTTTGGATATTTATCAACAAGCAATGTATGATAACTATTCCTCTGTAAAACTGCTAAGTTTCTTGGACCAGTCTTTAAGACACAAAATTTCCCAAGCCCCAGATTTGTAGTCTCTAATGTCAGCACATTAAAACATAAGCCATACTTTTATATGACTATTCCAGATACCAAGTAATTGTTGAGAATAATTAAAATGCAAATCCAGTCGGTGATAGAACTTCATAATAGAGTCACACTACCAAACATATGCACATAAACACACTCATTTGCATGTATATGCACAGAAAACCTCGTATGCAAATAAGGGGCCCAAAGCATCTGTCCATCTTTGTTTCTGAGAAACTGATATCATATGAGCCAAAATTGCATTCAAATCAAAGGCCTTGGGACAAAGACCACCAAAAAAGGTAATAGGAGGCGAAGATTACCACTTGCCAAAATTCCTAGTCTCAAAGAGCGCAGTGTGTGGCAACAGAGACAAAGAGAAGAGATAATGAACCAGTGCAAAGAGTAAATTCATTTATAATAAACATGTAGCAGTCATTTCTATCAATAAAGAAGTGCACAGAATTAAAAAATAATCTCGGAGATTTCAGATAAATTCTCTTCCTATGATGAACTTGCTTTTGTAAATAGTATTAATTATATTCCTACTTTCTTTCATTTCCAAGGAAGACATTTATTTCAGAGTCTTGAGTCTGCTATCTTTATTCTCATGAGGTATTGTAATTACCTTCATAGGTGTCTTGCCTTCATTGGATGAGTCCTGGAACCTCATGGGAATCCTGGCAAACACTTGTGAGTGTAGGCTCACTCTTTTTGGTTTTTTAGGTTTTTGTGAGATGCTCAACCAGGGCAGCTTCTTCTCATCCAGCTAAAGTTCTACATCACAGCAGCACTACAGTCAGAGTAAACTTCCAAAAAATATGAGTAGCAGAGGCAAGAAAGAGTTTCTCCATTGTCAGGAAGTAAATGCAAGATAAAAATGAGAGATTGCTCCACTGAACCTATTATCTAAATGTGCAGGCTGTTCGAGGGGAGATAGAGCACCTATAAACAATGGTGCAATTGAGCCAAAAAGCTTTGATGGAAATAATGCCCTGAGCATTGCTCATAGCACTATATTTGAAGCTGTCTGCTCATAAAACACTTATGAAAGGTAATTAGCACTTCAATTAATGGTCTACCATTGTTCTGTAACGCTTACACATAAACTATCATTCTTTTCTCTCTTTCATAATTGCCCAATTATAGGTATTTAGAAGCTGTAACATTTGAAACTGAGTAGAATCTGTATAAAATATGCTCAATATCCATCTCAGGTTTGCTTCCAAATTACTATTTTGGTCCTTCTCATTCAGTTTTATTTTATAAACTCAACTTCTGATTCAACTTCATTGACTTAAACCATCTGGAGAACTGGACTAAGAGCCAGGCATAACTTCAACAATACATTCTTGTTGCACCACACTCTGGTTCAGTGCTTTGTGTTGGTGGTGGCCATCCTGCCAGAATCAGTCACATACTAAGATCTCTACAAGTTCCATGACACACTTCATTCCACTAAAGGGAGGGTGACATCGGAGTAGAGAAAGTAGGTGGTCTGACTGTGCTGCTCTGAAGCTGAATACACCATCACCTGCTAGGGCTGACAACTGTTTTTGACTTCAATGACCTTTTTGTAGATAACTTCTTCCTTTTTACCCAGAAGACCTCACGCTATTGCTGACACCAGGTCACGACATCATCCTGGTCAAACTACACACAAAATGCTCACGAGCCACAATTCAGTCGCCCAAGTAACATCCCATCTCTTCTTCTGTACTGTCAATTCTATTGCAAGTGGTTTATGAGTCTGAAAGAGACTTGTACAGATTCAGGATGTGCTGCCTCTATTTACATTGAATAATCAGATAGCCCTACCCTATTTCTCTCAGTGGTTCAAGTGTTGTCTCAGCAGCATTGCAAACTGCGTATTTATTCCTGAAAACATACATCACAAAAGAAAAACTGTGGAGCAGAGTCTTGATGTCTT
The DNA here is from genome assembly GCA_013400235.1 of Oriolus oriolus. Classification (NCBI taxonomy): domain Eukaryota; kingdom Metazoa; phylum Chordata; class Aves; order Passeriformes; family Corvidae; genus Oriolus; species Oriolus oriolus. Next base: position 67,661 of record VXBT01004887.1, read on the forward strand.
TTCTGTGTCCTTGTCAGAAATGAAGTGTTCTGTGTGAATCCAAGAGACTGGGGGCAGTGGGAAAGTTTTGCAAGGACTGAATAGCCAGTGCAGACAAAAATTAAAATATCTAAACAATATTACACTACCACAATACATCACACTGCACTGGTGCAGGTGTCTCTGATCTGTACTGTTGGATAAACTTGGTTTTGGAGAGTTGACATCACATCAGGTGTTATAGTAATTTTGTATGCTTTACAGAACGAGAGGATTTGCTCTCTCAGTGTGGATTTGTTATCTCAGCAAGTTCAGGCAAAGGTGCCACTCATTTGGCTGCTGAGGATTTCATAATGTTGCTAATGGGGAACATCTGTTTCTAAGCTGTGCTTTGGAAGTGATCTAGAGTTCAGCATACACATGGATTTCTCCCTCCCATTCAGGGACTGCCAGCAGCCACAGCGTGTGGGGTTACTTTGGAACTCAGAGGTTTTCTTAGGTAGCACTTAAGATGATGGGTTTATGGACTCAGCGCCCAGGAAACCACTGTGGAAATCAACAACTAATTGTAAACTGTGTTTGGCTGGTATGCTGCAGGCACCCTGTCAGGTTTAAGTGGCTTTCTGCAATAGATGAAAGAACTCCTGGATTAGGAGCTTTTGTCAGAGATAATTCCCTGTGTTTTGGGATTTGCGTTTAGGCGTATATTGGCCGTCAGGATATGAAAAGATTATTTTCTGTGGCAAACAAGAATTCCCCCCATTCCCCTAAGTGCACAAGTATTTGGGAGGGTTAGACAGGTCACAGGGACTACTCATAAACCAGGATTTTCCATGTTATCAAGATCATAAAAGAAATTTATTGTTTCTCCCCTGCGACCTTCCTAAGAACCTTCCAAAATACTACAGATATTGCTGTAAAGGGTACTGGTGGTAAGCAATTTTAGGAAAATATGAATGGCTAAACATGTCTATGGAAGGACTCCACCAAATGATTTAAAGTTGGGACCAGCCAGGTGTTCTGCCTCATGTTCTGAAACTTCATTTCTCAATACATTGGCTCCTCAGTGCATGCAAAGGATAAGATTTTAATTGATTTATAATAGGTGCTTACAATTTAAGCTTTCACTGTAAGCAAATTCCATGGGCAAATTCCTTAATGAGGTTACAGAAATATTTTTAAAATAATAATTGCCTCCTGGAACAGATGCCTTAAGTAAGCAAGGTGCCTTTGGAGCTACTTATTTCCATCTCTTAAGTACAAAGTCAGCAGCACTAGTTTAGATCAGCCTTTAGGCTGACTTTCTGAGACAAAGCTGCGTGTGTCCTTCCAGCGTGGCAAAGCCTGTGTTAACTCCTTTCTGTGATGCCTCCTGGCCATGTGCTCCTGACCAGAGACTGGACAAATCTTGCTTGATTTCTTGTGGTCTGTTTATCCAACAGTGTTGTATGATTCTTCCTTCAGTGATATAATCCCTCTATGCAAATATGTAGAGAAGTTTTGTTTTCACTAAACAAAACAATTCACAAACCTTGAAAAAAAAAAAAGCCACCGAAAAGAACCGCCTTCTAAACAATGTTTTGAAATTCTGTGTTTTCTTCCTTCTTTGCATTTTAACTTCAGATAAAATGTTTTTCCTGTAGTCTTTGAATTTATTTCTCACTCTCTGTGCTACGGTTTACATTATGCATTTTAGCAGTTTGTCTCTGCTATAAATAAGTGTTATAATTGTGAATATAATTAGATTTGTTCCACACAATTGCATATAAATGTAATTCCAAGGTGTTTTTAGAACTCAGTTCCTTATTGATGGATTAGAAGCAAAGTCTGTTTAGAAATGGTGCTTTTCTCTGAGGTAATGCTATTCATGAATCCTACTTGCCCCTTATTTTTGCTACAGTTTCTGCCCAGCATTTTGCTAAAACTGGGAGCATTGGCAAGTGGCTGCCTTGGCAACTGATAGCAAATTAACTTTTGGTTAGCCTACAAGGCATATTTATTCTGGGCCTTTCAACTTTAAATGAAAGCATGGATCATCTGAAATGTGTTTCTTGGAAATGGAAGAATGAACAGATGTTTCATGCTCCTTCTTTTAAATCTCTGAGAGTTGGAGCTCTGGTCATAGCAGCTTTAAATAACATTTAAAGATGGAGAAAATAGCAGCCTGCTACTCTACTGTGATTCCTGTGCAGAGCTGATCTAAGATGTTGGAGGTTTAAATGAGCTGGCAGCCTTTTAACTCAGAGATGTGAATTTTGATTTTTCTTTTTTCTTCTTCATAAAAATGATATGTGAAAGCTTATCCTTGGGTTGTTTTCTTCCTCCCTTTGTTTTCATAGTATCATAGGTGACTCATTATAAACAAGATTTTTTTTTCCCCCTTTTGGAGAGTTACTGCCTTTTTAACAACGAGCAGGACCTTAACTTTTAGAAATGAAAGATAGGTCTCTGGAAAAGCAAATCTTGTGTGGGCAGCAAATGACTTGTGAACAAAACAGTTAATGGTATGATGAATGTTAATCTCAGGAGGCTGAAAAATTAAATATGCTGTTAGCTTTGGATTTATATTCTCTCCCTAAAAGCAGTCCTGCCTATACAGCAAAATTTTAACTTTCATGGTTTTATCTATTTGTCCTGCCACAGAAGAACATTCAAGAGAAAGCACATGAGAGCAGCCCAGACAGCTCAATGAAAGTAAAATATTTCAGACCTGTTGGGCTTGTTATGGCTTCTCTTTGCTGGACCCTTACTGAAGATTGTGATGCATAAGTGGAATAAGTACCAAGAAATTTACTCTGTTCAATTATTCATGGATACTTGGCCTCTGAAAGCAATTTTCAGAGTAATACTCTAAGATAAACTGAGACTTGCATCCCTTTTGAGCCTCTTGTTCAACCCGGGCCATAGCAAAGCCACATTTGTGCTAATTTTCAAGGACTTACAGGTTGAAGTGAAAAGCCTGGTGTGTGTAAAACTCGTCACAGGAAGACTGACATTTCATTCCTGTCTACTCAGTGTTTGATACATTGATAAGCTATTTTTAAAACATAATCAGAAATCTCTTTAATGTTTCATAATTGATTCATACTCCTTTTGGACATCCTAACTTGAAGAAGCTCTTGCTTACCTATTCATCACCCATATCCTTAAATTTTTTTTTATTTCTAACTATTCAGTAGTCTAGTTCTGGGTAAGCTTGGGAAGCAAGCCATCAGTAAGACATTTTTGCAGGCTTTGCTAATGTGTTGAGATGTGAAAATCAGTGTGAGACTGTTGTAGAACCTAAATATCTCACTCTCTAGAAATAAAAAAGTGTAGTTTCTTATTTAATTGCATTTTAACATAAATCATCTACAAAAATGATGCATTCAGAAAAGAAATTGGACTTGTCAAGAGTCTTTGTTTCAGGGGTAATTGGTTTGGACATTCTGAAATTTATAGATAATGTGTCTCTGTGTTAGCTCAGCAAAGACAGAGGGCAAAGAGCTTTTGTGTTGGATCTGAAGGAAGTTTTCACCAGAAGTCATAAGAGCTGTTTCAGATAAATAATAGGATGACTTTTTTCATTTGTTTGTTTCCCCCCCTTTTTTTTTTCTTTCCCAGAGAAGATTTCTCCTTAAGCAATATTTTGACCTCTTAGCATTTATTTGCTCTAGCCCTTATTTATTGAAGACACAGACAGATTTCAGTGTTGCACGCAGGGCTGTTTTTGAAAGAAGAATTTGAGGGCAGACCCAAAGAAGGGCTTATTCGACTGTGTCTTCTTCAAGAGTCAGACAGTTCCAGGTCATGCCATGAAATATAACATAGAGTAAGTGACTGTGTGCAGCCTCAGGATGGAGCAGAAGCAGCCCCTATTTGACATTCATACTGTGTTCATTGATGCATTCTGGGAGTATCACACAAGAACATGGAATTGCTTGTTTTCTGTTTTCAGTCCCCTATCTTAACTGTATTTTTCACTCAGAGAGGTACAATTATCTGACCACTGCGAAGTAATACAATGACAGTGTTGGCTACCAGTAATTAAAATTCTGCACAATTTTTACTGAATAAAAATGGAATTTTTCTTGTCAATGATTTTTTTTCTGAAAAGCTCATATTTAATAAAATCCAAACCATTCATATAATATTTTTTCTTTAATAATATTAAATGAAGAAAAAAAGTTCTTATATCATCACCCACAATATAGAACACTTTTTCATTATTGTGAAAATGTTTTTCTTTATTTATTTGTGACTGTATATTACAGTATAAAGGAGCATATTCGAAATAAAATTCTGCAGCTGTGTAGAAATTCAGTAACAAGATTAGAACTGAAATTCTGATTTTTTTGTCTCATTTTGTTATGATCAAGCCCAAAAATAACAATTATAAATTAACAAAAAATCTCAATTATTTCATATCTCATGCCAGTTTATACACAGTACTATCTAATATGTTTGGTGTTCATCTTCTTTTGTATCAATTTAATCTTCCAGGTGACTGGAAGAAGCCTCACATGTTTAGACCTTCATCCTCCTGAGGGATTTTAGCTCCTCTAGTATCTGTTTGTAAACAAAAACAGCAGAGCACTGTTGGGCTACACTGTATGCTGGAAGAGAGATTAGGCCTTGTTGGCTGCAGAAAGAGCCTCGTTCTCAGACCCGGAGGTGATCCTGGGATTACAGCCAGGTCACCGAGGATGGGCTGAGAGAGGATTGTGAGTTTCTGGACAGTGTCAGCCTTATGAGATGTGATAATTGCAGTTTGTGACCTTGTAAGGTATTGTTTACCTTTTACTATAATAGGCAATGTCTAGGAAATATTCCAGGTGATTGGAGAACACTGAGGTGAACTGTTTTCCTGTTTATATGAGGTGATTTCCTGTTTTTCCATTGGTATTTAAGAGAATTTCGGATACGCAATAAAGCTTTTTTCTTCTTGCACCTTTACCATGATGTTGCGGAGTCCCTGCCCATGCGTGAATACTGCAAGCACAATAAACCCAGAAATTTTCCTGGAGAATGAAAACTTCTTGGTACAGATGATCATGGAACTGATGAGGGAAGAAACACTGCCTGCCCTCATACTTGCAAACAATGGCCATTAAATGGTTGAGTTCAGTATCTGGAGAAGAGGAAATTGGTCAGAAGAAGATCCCAAAAATTGGGACCATGGTCCTGGACTTCAGGAAAGCAGACTTTAGGCACTGTAGTGTGTTGGGCTACACTGTGTGCTGGAAGAGAGATTAGGCCTTGTTGGCTGAAGAGAAAGCCTCGTTCTCATACCCGGAGGTGATCCTGGGATTACAGCCAGGTCACCGGGGATGGGCTGAGAGAGCATTGTGGGTTTCTGGACAGTGTTGGACCTATGAGATTTGATAATTGCAGTTTCTGACCTTGTAAGGTATTGTTTACCTTTTACCATAATAGGCAATGTCTGGGAAATACTCCAGGTGATTGGGGGACACTGAGGTGAACATCTTTCCTGTTTATATGAGGTAATTTCCTGTTTTTCTATTGGTGTTTAAGGGAATTTCGGATACGCAATAAAGTCTTTGCATCTTTACCAACATGTTGCGGAGTCCTTGCCCACGCGTGAATACTGCATAGTGTTCTGCTTAGAAGAATCCCATCAAAAACAGCCCTGAACAGAAGCAGGTCCAGGAGAGCTGGTTGATTTTCAAGCACCACCACCCAGCTCAAGATTGGACCATAGTGAGAAACAGAAAATCAAGCACATGTGGCAGGAAGCCTGCATGGGTGAACAAGCATCTCCCAGCAAATTCAGACAATACAAGGCATACAAGTAGCAGAAACAGGGAATTACCCAAGACAAAAATGGAGAGACTATCCAAGGATGATGTAGGGGTGGGATTAGGAAAGCCAAAACACATCTGGGGCTGAATCTGATGAAGGGAGTGAAAGGACACAAGAAGTAGCACGGTATGGGGGTGCCTCCGCTGGCA
>VXBT01004888.1:529-63291 GCA_013400235.1 Oriolus oriolus
GAGCTCCCCCTCCTCTGAAACGGAGCAGCCTCCCCACAACACCCACCCAAAATCAGGGCGTTTCGCCGATCTCCGGCCTGTGGCAGCTCCAGCTCTTCCTTGCATGCCCCTGGGCGGCTGCACCGTGCGCTCCTGGAAAGGTTTGGAGGGAGAGGGGTTCCCTGCTTTTCCAGAAGGACTGGAAACGGGTGTAAGAACACGGGGCAGCACATGGCCTCCCCCACCTCAGGCACCCTTGCAGCTCCATCCTGCTCAAACACGGCTGTTCATACCTCAGACACGTCCGTGTGATCCAGGGTGATGTTGTCACATCCCTGACACCCCTGTGTCACATCACTGCAAGTGTTCAGGACCAGGCTGGATGGGGCTCTGAGTGATCTGCCCTAGTGGAAAATGTCCCTGCCCATGGCAGAGGGTTGGAACTTGGTGCGCTTTAAGGTCGTTTCCAAACGAAACCATCCTATGATTCTATGGTTTGAAACACTCGATAAAGTTATTAAATACACATTCTTTCCTAGCAGGCAGGAACAAGAGTGAAGTTACACTTGAGAGAGTAAAGGTGGTAGCTTTTTTTGGTTCTCACTACCCAAATCTAGTTTAATTTCCAACAAATTAGAATCACAGAATCATTTGGTTGGACAAGAATCAAAAGGTTGGACAAGACCTTTTAGATCAGTATATACAATGTTTACCTAACAGGGCCAAGCCCATCACTAAACTATGTTCACAAGTGCCACATTTGCACATCTTTTAAGTGCCCCCACGGGCAATGACTGAGGCACTTCCCTGGGCAGAGCATTTAAATGCTGATAGCTTTCTCCAAGTTGAACTTGTTTTGGCAATGACTATAAGTAAAGTGATGTACCTCTGTTTATCTCAACTCATAAGCTTTTTCTTCCTATTTTCTCCCCTGTCCTGATGATTAACTTGTAAGTGACAAGCTGGGTGGGAATTTGGTCCTTAATCGTGGTTAACTCATCACAAGAGTATGTGTGATGTCTGCAACAAGGAGTCCACAACAAGAGAGTGAGTTAAAAAAAAAAAAGAAATTAAATGAGGACTTTAAGAACACAAAGCACAGTTGTAGGCTGATGATTTGTTGCCCACTAAACAGAAAGAGAAAATGTTCCTTGTCTGAGTGAAGCAGCCAGCACATCTATTTTATGCAATCCTAAATATAACATTACAGCTAATCTGCTCAATTTATAGCACCAAGATAGCTTCTCTTGCTTCTGTTGTCTGGACTATTAAAACATATCACCATAATAAAATAGTGTCTACAGGGGTGTTGTGGTCTAACCTCAGCTGGCAAGTAAGCCCCATGCAGCTGCTCAGTCACTCTCCCACAGTGGGATGGGGGAGAGAATCAGGAAAGGGAGAAAACTCATGGGTTGAGATGAAGACAGTTTAATAGATAAAGCAAAAGTCCTGCACACAAGCAAAGCAAAGCAAGGAATTAATTGCTGAATTCCCATGGGAAGGCAGGTGTTCCACCTCACTTTTAATGCCCTCCTTTCCTTCCTATTCCCCTGGCTTTATATGCTGAGCACGAGGCCACATGATATGGGATATTCCTTGGGTCAGTTGGGGTCACCTGTCCTGGCTGTGTCCCCTCCTAGTGTCTTGAGCACCCCCAGTCCCCTCGCTGGTGGGGTGGGGTGAGGAGCAAAAAAGGCCTTGGCTCTGTGTGAGCACTGCCCAGCAGCAGGGAAAACATTCCTGTATTATTTACACTGTTTTCAGCACAAGTCCAAACCGCAGCCCCACGGCAGCTACTATGAAAATAATTAACAGATCCAAAACCAGCACAGGGGGTTAATATTCATAACAGTGTAACCATTGCATCAAAACTTGAGAGCAGAGAACGTAGTGAAATTACATGATATATAGGTGCCCCCTCCTCAGGAATTAAATCTGATCTTATTAATAAATAAGAGGAGCAAATTCAAACAGAGCAAAAAATCTTTACTTCAGAGAACAGATGTATAATGTGAGAGAAAATATGGGGCTAATGATGGACTTGGAAAGTGTGAGTTTAAGTCCGTTGGGAGCTCATTTGTAATTTTTAGAAGTTCTGTAGGCCTAATTAATTCCCGTATTGAGATTCGTAAGAGAGGGGGACCTCTTCAGTCAGGTCACATCTGCTCTCAGCCCATGTGGACGAGCACCTCAGCTTTCCCCAGGTGACCTGTCACTGCTGTGGGCACAAGGGACAAGGCTGATGTTGTGGCACTGCCGTGGTGCTCTCTGGGTGAGGAAGCCATGAACTGCCTTATGCTGGTCAGAACAGGGTGATAGGAAAACCAATAAGCAGTGCATGGCAGAACACCAGGAACTGGCAAAGAGTGGCTCAGAGAGAGAGCCACACACATCCCCAGCCTCATGTCCCTTGCCTCACTAGAGGAATTTGGGTGGATTGCATGTAGCTTACAGCAAAAGTAAGGAAATCTGAAATTCAGGAGTTGCAAGGATCTATCTTAGCTCTAGTGTAGGTCCTTCTTCTTCAGATGTATGTCTTAATTCGCAATAAAATAAGTGAAATTCCATCACTTGAGACCATTCTGCCTGCAGCAGTGAGCCCTCAAGGAGTCCTGGATTAGTTCATTAACTGATAAGTGCTACTCAGTAAAAGAAATGGGGGAAACTGAGGCAGACTTGAAGTCCTCCAGGATCAGACACATCAAATCACCAGTGTCCAAACCTCACAGCCTGCTTAAGGGAAATGAGAATGTGCTTCCACTGGCTCAGCCTGTCCTCCCCAGAGCAGAACAGAGCAATTTAATGTCTTTCTTCAGTTCCCCAGAAAATTAGTGGATCTGGGTGTTTTTGTCCTGTACTGAGGAGGTAAATGTGCCCAAAATGATGGCCTTGCTTCTGGATTTCTTCCTCGAGGACCCAGAACTGCAAGTTGTCTCAGCATGTTATTTAGGGTGCAGGAAAAGAAGAGTATGGAATCCACGCCAGAGAGCAATAACTTGGGAAACAAGAATCAAATCTTACCTGCTGGGAGGATTCCTGATTATTTATTGATAAAAAGAGATATACTGGTTTACTGGCCTTTCCCATAAACCTTGTAGACAAAGAAAAAACCTGTCTCCATCCACTCATAAAGCTGAACATGCTGTGTTTAGTAGTCTGTGGTCATCTAAAAGCCTTTACTGAGAGGACTCTTGTCCCCTCCTGCTTTGCAGAATCCTTATCAAGGAGCCACAAGTAGGCTGCTGGTGTCCTGAGACCAAATACTGCCTGAAAGACAGGTAGTGCTGAAGAAATATTTTTCTTGTCTTCCAAATGACTGATGCCCTGTCAGCACTTATCCTTAGCCAAGAAAGAATCCCACTCAATTTTTTGTCCAGTTTTGGTATTGCCTGGGAATGAGGGCTGTCTGCCCAAGGACTGAGGCAGCTGGCCTGGTGGAAGCAATAAAGGACACTGATTATGGGCACACTCCTTAGCTATTTGTCCCTGGACCCCATGCTTTTCTAACGATTGTCTCTGAGACACAAGCTCTGGGCTCTGTCAGACCTTGATCTCTGCTGGAGCTGGCTTTGGAGAATGTCCAAAGCCAGTCTGGAAAAGTCTCTTTCAGACATATGTCTGTGCTGAATGCATAAATCCTGCCAAAATACTGCATCTCCTTGAACTCCTCTGAGTTCAGGCAGGAGGGATGGAACCCTGGTTGTTCTGACACTGAAAGACAGTTCTCATTTTATAAAAGCTTGGAATGTTTTCGTTTTGAGGTTTAAGAGAATGCACTCAGTCCCTCTCCCTCACAGCTGCTCTAATGAATCTACAATAGTGTGATTTGTGAGAGGGAAGATTAGAACTCGCCAGTCTTGGGTTATTTGCTTCCCAACCCCGTTGTGTGAGGAAGGCAAAGAGAGCAGAGTAAACCTCAGCTTCCCTCAGACCTATTGGTGTTTCATCTAACAGTTGTATATATTAGGATTTCCTGAAAGCTCTACACACGTTTTCATGTGTTATTTCTGAGACTGCCTAAGAGGAAATGAAACTTCAAGCACACCAATCTGTGCTTTGTTCCTTGTACTTAGCAGTGTCAGAAGTGGGGTACCAAGCTGAGGCCAGGGCCACAAAGGTGAGAAAAGCACTCTCACTGGAAGTCAAACCATTTTAGAGGCCCTATAGCTCAGCTATTTGTAGGATCTAAATTCCTATTCTCACAAAATAAATTCTGTTAGGAAGTCTGGTCTGTCCCACCTGGATGTGCCCTTGTCATGAGAAAAAGCACCCCAGATTCCTCCAGTCACGGATGAAAATCATACACACCTGTGGCTGGGGCAGCAACAACTTTTCCTCCTTCTCCAGACAGTCATAATCACCCCATGGACATGGAAGAAGCTGATCCACATTTCAGTGACTGTCAGTAGAAGAAGCTTTTGGGAAACAACTGATGCAACTGTCCAAGTCCAGCAACAGAAGGCAAGTCCCATACAACTTTTGTCACAAAAACTTTCTTTAACCACTGTCATTATTCTGTTTATTTAATTGCTATTTTTGGCATTGATTATTGAACTACAGTAAGGTTACTAATTAAAATGTTCTGATCCAAAACCCCTTTCTGTGAAGAGACACCTGAATCTTTCCTCTCCTCCCCATCTGACAACACAACATTTCTTCTTTGAACTTCTGCTCACTTGGAATAGATTCTTTAGACTCTCTGTTCTTTCAGCCCTTTTTTGGTTGGTTGGTTGGTTCTTGGGTTTTTTTTTCTTCTTTGAAATTGTTTCCTTTTATAGGATAGAATAAATAAAATAAAAGCAAAGTGGAGTTCAGGATAGAAGTATCCAAATAATCTTTCATTCTCATTTTTTTCTTTTTCACTAAACTGAGATCAGAGGATGGCAGAAGGCCCTGAAATACAAAGGATGTGACTCTGTGTGCAAATTTCTATCACAGAATTTGGAGAGACATTTAGAAAACATTTGTAAAAGTTCTCCAAATGAGAAGCATTTGTAATATTTCAATATAATAGAAGCATTGTAATATTTCAATATAATCATTTCTACGTAGATATAGGTGACAAGATGTTAAGAAGGCTGCAGATTTGTTCTTTTGCCTGCTTTCAGAAAAATACGACAGCCAAATTTTCAGTTTCAAGAATTTGTGTCAGTACAAAAAATACCCAATTCTGTACTTACAGGAAATAATACAAGATCTCAGTCCTTCTGCCCTTTATCTGTGAGACTGTAGCACAGAGATACTGTTTTATTGTAAAGAAGCTGTAAAACATGAAAAAAAGGTGACTATTTAGGCTCTAGTTTTAAAAAAACATATCCCTGGAAGTTTTAGTGATTCAGTGTGGGCACTGATGTTGATCTTGTCTATCTTATTCAAGGCACCAAACCATGCTGGATTTTTGGTAGAGGAACGTTTTCCTCCTGTGATCTGGTGCTGAACCTAATCTAGACTCTTGATCATTAGCTCTTGATATTCTGTGCCTTCTGTTTCCAATTTTTATCACCTTTCCTATGAGCCCTTCATGGATTTAGACAAGAAGTTACTTGAGGCAGAAACATCCATAAAATCCAACATAAAATAATATGTAATTGCTGGAAACCTTCTCTGTAATGGAAATAGAACTGGAAATAAGCCATGCTAACAAAAATGGATTGACCACACTGACCTAATTTGTTCCTTCACTGTGGTCACCCCAGTGTCTTCCAAGAACATGAAATTCCAGTATTAGTAGTCTGTAAAATTCTATTTGGTGTTTTTCTTCTCATCACATATTATGTGGCAGTTTTGTTCATTTTTTTTTCCTTTGGAGAGAAGCTAAATTGCAGAGGCTGTGGCCTATGCAGTTGGATTCCTCTGGGTAGTATGGCAGAGAGTCAGAATTCTGTTAAACACTGACAATTTTTGAAATAACAAAAGAAGTAAACTTTGTGACAAATACAGATCCAATAAATAGAACTGAAGTTCCATTAAAATTTCATTAGACTATTCAGCCATACTCTTCACACTCCATTCCTTGTCTTTGTGGGCTAAATCAGATGTTAATGCACATATATTTTTGACAGATTTTGATAACTTTGCTGCTTTTTAGAGATTAAATCTGACAAGCCAGCAGACCCGTTCTATGGCTGGGGATAGAAAGGTGGCAATAACAGGAATTATTTTAGGCAGGGGAAGCTGTGTTAACATTGAAGAGCGGTTTTCAAATAAAGCAGAAATTAGTGAAGTGCATTAAGAAATCCTTTAAAGTCTCAAAGCATTGCCTCTTTTCCATTTCAATAAAATCATAGTAAATTTCTATGAAGAGCTTAATGACAGAACCATTTGCTGTTGCAGTGGCTGTAAAGAAAAATGACTTCATGAACACGAAGACACAACAAAATGTTGCGACACTAGCTGTTAATATAAAAGCCTGTTTTTCCCAGGCCAGGGAATGTAAGTCTTGTTTACTAACATTACAGTTTATAAACTCTTGCACAACCTTATTACAAATAAATAATCACACCGAAGAACAATTCCATTAATTTCCTGAAATAAGGTTGCAAATGTGAGTGCACAAAAGCTAAGGAACATTAAAATTAACGTAGTCTTTCATTCCTATATTTTTCCTAGAGCTATTTTCCACTAAGTAAACTGAAAATAAAAATTGAGTTATGTGGAGAAACACTAATGCCCTCAGCAGAGGTCAGTAGGGAGATTTGCCTTCACTGTGTAGATCCATGTGCCTATTTATTCTCTACCTGATATCCTGAGGATGAAATATGCTTTGGTGGTGTAGCTTTCAAATGATTAGTGGTAAGATGGGCTGTTTTGGCTGAAATCTTCCAAAATATTTTTAGCCTAGCGTGGACATTTAGCACACAAAAACGTCAGTTTTACTGTTTTAGGCTTGTCAAACAAAGTTCCATGTGGCCAAAATCAAGGCCTTGGTTTTAGCAGGTAACCTTGATTATACCATGGTTATGATAGTGGAGAACAGGTCAGATTCTAGAAGTAAGTCCTGGTCCTGGAGACATCCCACTTCCCTTACCAGTGCTCAGGAGGCATTGAAATTACAGCCTTTTGTCACATTCATTTTTTAAAAGTAAAAGGAAGGATTAATTACTGCCTAAGAGCTCTGTTATACCCTTTTTAAAAGGTCTAATTGAAAGCACATAAAATTCAACAGAAAAGCTTGAAATTACTTTGTTGCACATTTTTACAGGGAGAAAAGAGACACGTCGCTGTACAGCCTGGAGAGAACCCTGAACTCCTTAGCATACATATTAGAAATTAGGGGAGAAATTACTTTGTATTTCTGGTGAAATATCTTCTGACCAAACCCATTCAGTCACGTACTCCTTTGGCAAGCAAAGCTGGGCGTCTCCTCTGCAATTTCCTAAAATCCCAGTTTGAGTCTGCACTGGGGAAGGATAAAACCCACAGCTATAGACCATTGCCTGAGGAGATTGTTTTCCATTTCTTGATGCCCATAAGACACTGGTGTATCCCACCGAGGAGACATGCAAAATTCTTCCCCTTCTGTCTGCCTACACATATGATTTGAGGGAAGGGAATAGTTCTTGAGGAGCAGATTCTGTACTTCCATTTGTGCCGGCTTTGCTGTCCTTGCTCCACTGAGGGAAGTTTATTTCTCCATTTGGCTTTTCACAGCTGGCCCGTATTTCAACCTAGATAAACTGATCCCCTACAAAGACAATATCTAGAGGTAGCAAAATTTTCTGCTGACTCTTGGCCCAGATGTTCGGCTTCCAGCTGCTTACGATTGCTGAATAGGTTTTGATTCATAAACAGGCAGCATTGACAGTAATCCCTCACAAAGGCATTCCTTCATATCAGGCATTTGCAGCACATAAATCCTATTCTCCAAGGAAAATACATTATGTTTTCTCCTTTATATACTCAGAAACACTGCATACAGTACATAATATCATTCCCTCATAAAGAAATTTAATAAAAAAGAACACATAGCCATAACCCGCTTCTATCAAGGTGTGCAAATGCATCACACTTGCACGTCACTGGAGGTATTGTTGGAATGGCAATAACAGTAAAAACTGTAGTGATTTGTCCCTTTCTTGAATGGATGGATGGATGGATTTCTTTTTTTTTCCCCCTCCAGATTTCATGTGATCAGCATTGTCTCTCCAAGAAGTTTTCTGATTCTTAGCAGGAGTTTAACAACAATTCATTAAGCTACTTCTGTAAATTCTGCGGGCTACTCAATGGAAACCTTTAGTCTTCTTTGTAAATCAAGTCACTGAGCTTCTAAATCACTCAGACTCATCTAACACATGAATCAGACACCTACAGAAAGAGAAATTGTTCTGTGAGTCAAAGACTCAAACAGGAAAAAGAGATATCACCGATTTAATTACCTGGTCAAATTATAGATGGTCATTGAACCAAGGACAAATGGATGCCTTTTCCATTGCAGTGACGTGTTACTGTCAGACTTTTGTTATACTTTTTGTTAAAGTAAAACATAGATTGCAGATATTGTTAATGTAACAGTATCTTGACAGTGAAAAAACAGTGCATAAACCAAATGGTAAATGTGGGGGTTCAAAATGCGGCCACAGAGAATGGCTTTGCTTGGTGTGGGGCCTTGAGAGAGACGGGGCGGGCCGAGTCTGGCAGAGGTGAAACAAAGAGCAGGAGAGACAAAGAGCAGGATCGTTAACGGGAGATTGGGCGAGGAGATNCAGATATTGTTAATGTAACAGTATCTTGACAGTGAAAAAATAGTGCATAAACCAAATGGTAAATGTGGGGGTTCAAAATGCGGCCACAGAGAATGGCTTTGCTTGGTGTGGGGCCTTGAGAGAGACGGGGCGGGCCGAGTCTGGCAGAGGTGAAACAAAGAGCAGGAGAGACAAAGAGCAGAATCGTTAACGGGAGATTGGGCGAGGAGATTGTAATCTGCAGCCCCTAGAAATGTTAAGTATGTCATTTTAGAAGATGAAGTTTGTAGTTGCTGAACTGTGGGTTTGTAACACTATATAAAGATGTGCCCTGTGTATTAAAAATTGGCTTAGCATGAACCCGGTGAAGTCCGTGTTTCAATCACCGATAGGTAAACACTTGCATTGATGTATATTCATAAAGGTACTTTATGGCCATAATCAATGTGCTAAAAGAAAGCACAGTTTTGTCAGCTGATAAGCACAGGTGATGAGTGTGTGTTTTGTCTGCGTGGAGAATGAACAAAGGAAACAAGAAACAATCAAACTGGAATTTTTAAATAAAGAAAACATACTTTTCCACCGGGTAAAAAGTTAAAAGGCTCGTCCATTTTCATGGTTCAAGTAATTTTTACCCTCTTGTAAGATGGCAGGGGTTCATTCTTGCATAAAGTTTGAACCTAAGCCTGTGGAAGTCAAAAGAGAAGATTTTTAACTGGCTTCAGGTAACTTTGAAATAGCTCCACAGATAAAATTCCTTTAAACTGTTTGCAATATATAGAGGTGAAAGAAACCTAAATGCATAGAAAAAAAATGTACCTCAAGCTTGGTCTGGTACTTTACTAGTCACTACTGATTTTGTAACAGAACTCCTTCCTCTCTTTGAGCAGGAATGCATCTTCAAACACCAACTCAGACCACAAGAGCATGAAATAACCAGAAAGAGATAAGGGCAGTGCAGGGGTTTGCAGACAGTCCCTGTACAAAAAGGAACAATTTAGTGAAGTAAGTACAAGTTCTGCCACCAAGATTGATGTTCCCAACTAATAAACCTGTTAGGAATCTCTCTCTTATCCATCACTTGAAGTCTTCTAGAAATTTTATATGATAAACTACACATATACAAAGTGACTTGCCACAACTTTTTTAGTCTTTTCAAAGAAAAGAGAAATACATTATTAATGAGATCCAGCTATAGGGACAGTTAAGCAGTTTCCTTTAGGTTGACTCAGCAGAGAATCTGATGCTGAGTCATACTCATGGAGTGAGTGCCTGGGAACATTTGCAATAACGATCAGAAGGATTTATAACACCAAAGCTCAGCAAGACATGTCTTAAAACATCACCTGTCTTTATGAAGGACACTGTATTTCATTGTTGGGACTACAACTAAACCAGAGCTTCAACAGCTTTTTTAAAAGCTCATGTGGTCAAGAAATCTGTGTTCACATTTTGTGTTGCCTGAAATAATTTGGATCATAATCAAACCATTTCTTCTTGGTTTATTTTTTATAGTTTTGTTTTGTTGTTTTGTTGTTTTTTCTGTGGTAGATACTTTGTCTTTCCTTTCCATACCTGTTGTCTTATACTACTTGCCTATTCCAGTCTGCCCAGACGGAGAAAGGAGACCTCATCTGCTCCTGTCAGTGTTAACTTTGTTCTCAGTTTTGCCAGTTTTCCTTCATGTGTGTTAGGCAGGATGGTTTGGCCATTTGCAGTGCCTTGTACTTACCTTATTCTTTCTTTGGCACCTTTTTTATCACGTCGGTGTCTTCAAGTTTTACACCTTTAGTCATCACATTGCGCAGATGCTGTGACAGCGTTACAAAGTCACATGTTGGTGGTGTGCTGTTGGTTAGACTGTTCTGGTGTGTTTGTATCTGGGTTCAAGGCCAGCTAACTTTTTTTTTTTACCTGATTAATGCATTTTTAGTTTAAATTGTCACAGTCCTCTGCTTTGGCTATACCAGCCTTCTCTGTTTACAGCAAATAAAATGTATATTAGATAACATGGGGAATCTGAAGACAAATCTCCTCCAGAGAGGTACATTGTCCAAATTCTTTAATTTGGACATACTCTTCTTTGTGTGACTAATGAAGTTAATGACTCAGCCAGATTTACCCAAAATAGCTCCTATAACTCCACATAAAACCTGTGTCTCTATTTGTGGTGTGTTTGCCTGCACTCTGTCTAATACCTGCTGTCACATTTGCTTCCTCTCTTGAGAGTCTTTAGATTAACAAATGCCACACTTGTGTCTGTATTGGCTCCAGAGGTCAGACTACAGAACAGCATCTCCACTAAGGAGAGCTGAAATAACATAATCCAATCACTGCTGGATCAGAATAACAACCAGGGGACATGGATTTTATTCCTCACTCTATCACTATCAGTTTGTATGACTTTGAGCAAATCATTCTGTTTTCTGCCCTTTCAGTATTCTTATCTACAAAAAAACCAAACCACCAAACAGGTCAAATAAAGCATTTTTTTTGTAATGTCCATGAAATTAATGCATTGAAAATAGTGTGCGAAAACTAAATATCGCCAACCATCCATTCTGAGGTTTATTTGAATTGATTGTCTTTCCTTCGTAATCCAGTGTGAAAAAAGATCTGCAGAATGAAACAGAAAAAGGATTAAGATTCAGTAGGGTAGGACAGCTTCATTGCCAGTGTTGACTTTCCTATTTTCTTATAGTTTGGAAGAGAGGCAAATAAGCTCCCTTTGTGTCCTGTAATTTTTCATTTAAACCTAATTGCTAAATTATTCCTCATTGTCTAAAAATTTTGGACTGAAAATATCCTTTAATTGTCATTTTAGCAAGAGATAAAATAAAAAAACTAATACAAATATATTTGGTAGACACATATATTTAAATAAAAAATATATTTATTTAGTTAGTTAGTTAGTTGGTTGGTTGGTTGGTTGTTTATTTACTGAATTAAGAAGCTTAAGAGAACCAAGGCCCTGTGTTATAATTTTACCTAATTACATTTATCTTTCACTAGCTTCTGAAGGATGCCCTATATTTCAAATATCAGTGCTTGTGGTAGATTCAGGAATCTATAAATATAATTTTCTGGCTGACATCATGCAAAAGACTCAAAATAAATCAGAATTAAAAGCATGGCTCTGATGAATGTCCATGTGGTAAAGAGATCTTTGGGGAAAATAGGGGTGTTTCCATAGATAAATAATATTTTATGCCATCTCTTAGCAGAATGGAGGCAATTCAAGTCAACCTGGCCTAGCGGGAGGTGTCTCTGCCCAGGGCAGGGGGGCTGGAATGAAGTGGCCTTAAGGAACCTTCCAACGCAATCCATTCTGATTCTTTGTTACAGATAGCAAAGATTTGAAGAAGCCACAAAATGGAAGTAAGAGAAGAACAAAAACAAACTGGAGATTTAAATAAGCAGGACCAGACATTAAGGAGTTGAAAAAGATGTATTGAGTGGCATGGCTGAGTTGCTTGTAGAAATATGGGATGAATCACATTAAAGTCACAGGAACCAGTGATATTTTTAAAAATGCACCAAAGAATAGAGCCTTCATGCTCTGTTCCTCTCTTGGGATGTCCATGGAAAGGGGTTTCGACTGCTTGAGGCACAAACTCTATTGTGACTCCACATCAGCACTGGTTTGGGAGAAGGGCCCCATGTAGCCTTTACTGTCTGTACCACGCTTTGAACATGACAAACATTGTCATCTAAATTGAGGGGCTGAAGAGTAGTTTGCTATATTTAGGTCCCAGGACATCATTAATTAGGATTCACTGACTTCAGCTGAGTAGATTAGGTTGTCAATGAAAGCAGATCTCTCAGGTAGATATGGTAAATATAAGGCCTTGGCAGCATGTGAAGAGCAGCCACAAAATTTTGAGCTTCTACACTGGCCTGACAGGTGAACTCGCATAAATCTCTCACTGTGTTCCAGTCTTCCATATCCTGAGACTGTTCCCTGCTTTAGTTTCAGTATTTTCTTATTCTTTCAGAAATACCATTCATTTTGGCTGTATGGGATAAATTTCTTATATTGTTAACAGCTTTTCTGAAAACATGTCAGTCTTGGTGATTAGATTATATACTGCAAATGAATATGTTCTTTTTTTAGCTCCAGAACCATCACAATTAAATGGGTATTGTCATTACATGCAAATGACCAAAATAAATGTGTAGTGACCATCTGGAAAGCTCATTTCACAATCTGAATTTTCAGTGGTGGAGAATCTCAACCTGTCTGCTCCATATTTCTTTCCTCAGATAAGCATGAAATGCTAATAAATTTAATTTTGTCTTTAAATTGTGTTGCTCCACTGTGAGAGGTTATAAGAATACCTTCAGAGAAAGAACAAGGTTCTGAAAAAAAGGATCCACTCATAGTCTGCTTTTTTAAGGAAAACCAATTTATTTTTACCAGCCCATGTAAGTTGATGGGAAAAGAAAATGAGCAAAAAGAGCCATGCAAGATGTGTGCTGCTGCCTGTAGATTATCTGAAAGAATGGGTCTGTGAAATGTGACTGTCATTCTGTCATTTTCCATGGTTCTTAAACCTTTTAAGTCAAGTAACAACTTAATTATATAAACTTATGCTCAGATTTCACACAGTAGTGCTGTATTTTTAAATGGACTCGAGGTGTCTTTGAGATCACACCACAGAGGAGGTGTACACTTCTCCAGACTTTTTTTTATTCTTTATAACATTGTTTGAATTTTAAAAATAATTTTTTATTTCTAAATCAAATGTAATCTGTGAGAACACCTGTTTTAATCTCTCAATGCTTTTATATTTTATATCCATGCACTTTTTTATAGCAGACCATGTAACAAATTGCTGAGAAGTAATTGAAATCTGATATTTTTCACCTCTGAAAAGTCAGAATATGCTCACAAAGTGCTGTTTTTCAAGGTGGAATCTGACATAATAAATGAGAATTTTTCATGCTGTAATCTATTTATTTGCTGATGAAGAGTAATGTTCTCACAAACTTTCTTAAAAAGTTTTTTGCAAATGATACTGTCATCCTTATAGACCTTGATGCAAGAGCTAATTCAAAGACCTCTACTGGAAAAGGTTTCCAGTGAGACATACCTTCCCTGACTGTATTCTAAACTGCATGCAAGAAAGAAATTATCTGTCATGTTTCTGAATTTGCAGAAATGGTGTTTGTCTGCTTAAGAAAAACTTTGCTGGAGATTGCAGACTGGCTCCAAAGGAGTTTTAGGGGGAGACCAGGGTGATCATAGTTGTTGTTATCACATATTGTCAATTCTGCTCTGAATAACTCAGTAATAGTTTTGTATTAATGCATGGTGGAAGTCTCACTAACTTCAGTATACTCAGACTCTTCCTCTGGTAACAAAGGGGTAAAAAGGATAACCTGGGGAAAGGCTTCTCATAGAAGTTCAGTGAGCTTTAATTAGTTTCCTGTTTAAAAATCTTCCAATGTACGTGTCAAACACACATGCTTCCACATCAAGCCTGTCAATGTGAGACGTATCCACAGATATGTAACAGAAACCTTCCAGATGCCCAGCTCCTCTAAAACCTTATACTTATCAAGTTGTTGGTTGTCCTCCACACTGTAATTGACTTGGCTAAAGGTAAAATCAAGAGTTATTGCCTCCTTTGAGATTTTCAGCATTTTCACTTCCAGCTGATACATACAAAAAGTTGAAATTCTCTGAAGTGCAGGAGGAAAACATAAGTTATCTTGAGTTAGCTGATCTTCTCCTAAAGTACACAAGATGCTGACCGTGCAGGAATCCCATTCTTCTTTGGTAATAAATTCCGTTTCTCAAAAAGCCAGAGAACAAAAATGCAGTAAGGAACATAAACTAGAACCTAAATTGTGAAATACATTTCCTTCTTTCACTTCTTCGGGTGTTCAGGACTAAAAAGTGAACTGTAGCTCGTGATGGTCAGCTCCAATGTATTAATATTACTGGATGTTTATTCAACACATTAAATTATATATCTTGGATTATAAATGACCAGAAACCAAATGCATGAGAGTAATCCAGATGGGAAATAGAATGTATCTTTCTCAATACCCTTGATGCAGTGGCAGGCAAGACAATCTGGGAAGAGAAAAACTTTGCCTTTAATTTTACGTCCTGTAGTAACATTGGACACAGCTGCCTGCAGCTTCTTTGTGTAGGACCAGTGCTGCCTCTGTAGGGACTAAACCTGTTCTGGGGTTGGTTCCAGTCACTCATTACACAACAGAGACTCCTGAAGTTTAGTCACGGCTCCTCCTGGCTTGAACAAACATCTTCAATAAAGATGAAACAGATTAGACCTACGTTATACAGCACAGCTTATTTTATGGGGAAGGAGTTTAAAACCACAGATGTTAACCAATCATTTTTTGATGCTGAATTGATTAGAAACTTGATTAAAAGCTGCAGAGTGCCTGCTGAGTAGAGAAGCATTATAGCACCCATGGAACATGGATTCCAGAAATGACACATTAATCTGCATAAACCCTCCACGTATGTGTGCTTGGCAGGATGAGACCAAGCTGTTCTGCTTAGGGCTTGACTGACTTTGATTTTCACAAATACTTAGAACCATCTCAGAGGCTGTGAAACGCTTTTCTGTAAGCTTGGCTAATGGAACTCTGTCCCCCTCTTCAGTTGAATTGGGATTAATACTTTTTACTGCAGGTAATCACTTGCAAAGTGTATCCTACTTCCATTTTGAAGTAGGAGCAAATAGCATTGAATAATTCTAATTTTAGTGTGAAATATGCCTGTTCTGAACTATCCTGACAGCCACAGCAACTGAGGCAGAACTGCTTTTCTCTTTTTTCAGACTTAAGGATTCAAGAGGATTCTTGAGAATTGAAGGACAGGCAGCTGAGAGATACTCAAAAATCATTTATTGGTGAGTGTATAAACCCACGCTTATATCAGTGAAAGAAGATGTGGAGGTTTTTCATTTGCTAAGGTATAATTTATACATTAGTATTAACTTTGAATGAATGTGCTTTGAATAAAAGCTGCCCAATATATACAGATTATATTCTGGAAGTAAGATACTATTTAAATTACCTCCAATGTCTTATAATAAAAGCCAATGCTATTCATCCATCCATCTCTTCCTATTTTCTTTAAATACTGCCTATATGATGAATGCTGTGCCCTGCAGCCCAACAAGCTTAGCTGAAAGAGAGGACTAAAACAAAAATCCCATGTCCAAATGCTTGCTCAGAGGGTACTGCCCAAGGCTTGGGGTGCAGAACATTGGGACCAGTTTGTGAAGAAAGTGAATTTATACCCAGTAAATCAGAAAGAATCTGAAGAGTTTACCTAAAGCCAAGTAATCACTCAATTAATGACAACAATTCTTGGAACTGTAATTAGCAAATAATATTTATTTTTGATCTTTTCCCGGAAGATTATGATGTGGTTATAGAGAATAACCTGATGACAAAAGGTGATGACAAATCTGAACAGGGATCAATAGGCGAAAAACATTCATAATAGCTAAAAATAGAATGAATTAATTTTCCATAGAAGAGCTGTGCTACTGGTGATTTCTCACTGACAGTGACAGAGGTGGATTGGTCTAATGTTGGCTACACCATATTTTTTCAGTGTTTTAAAGAGAAACTTTATTCAGAAAGAAATAATTGCTTTGTGTGCCATTGTCAGGAACGATAGATTTCTTCAAGAAACCAGTGAGAAGGTTGGTACAGATGTTATGAATTGCACGTCCAAGCTCATCTAAGCCTGAATGCATTGACACTACTGACAACCGTACCCCTTCTTTGATAGAATGAGTCTCACAATTCCGGGACAAATTCATTCATTTCCTCTGTTATCTTTGCCTGTCCTGTCATCACTTCTTCCCGAGTCCAAGGGGAAAGGTTTTTACTGGCAGGTGAGAGCATCTTATTTAAACTCATCTCTGGCTGTCATAGCTGCTGCTCAAGGATCTCCCTACAGCAGCCTTGGATCCTCACGGCTTTTCCTTAACACCCATTATTACACTCTCGAGTTATTCTGCAACCTGCATCACTTGTGTGCATCTTAGCATTTTCTCACATAAAATTTATATTCCTGCTATGACTTGTGAGTCTTCCCCTGGCATTGTAGACAAGTAGGTCCCTTTGTTCAGCTTGTCCTGAAGCACTGCCAGCAGCTTGAGCTTTCTGCCTATGTGAGCTGGCAAGGCTGTTAAAGTCACTTCTGCACTGCTTTGTGTCAAATCTTCTGAGTTCATCTCAAACATAAAAGAAACTCTACCAGTCACATGGTCCTGCACCCTGTGTCAGTTGCCTAGAAATTGAGAATTTTAGCTGATATTTTTAATATCATAGGCCATCATTTCCTTATCACTGAAAGGAAATAGTTATTTTCAGTCCAAAACTGGTTTCTGTATCTTCAACTTCATTAACATGTTGTGTGAGGTGGTGTTAGAAATATAAAAGATATTTCCTTTTATTGTCAGTAAACTAGGACGTCTAATTCTTAATGTCTGCATGTATTATTTGCATACATTTCCATTGGCTAGCCAAGGACAGTAGAAGTTTTGGAACTTATAGATCTCAGCAAACACACAGTCAAATTTCTTAAACTCTTTCATATTTGATGTTAAAAGATCTCCACAGAATCTGGTGGGATTATAACCCTCTCCCAGTGTTGAATGAAGTAAAATAATACCACAGGTTTTATCACCCCCAAATTAATTGGTTGGCATTTGAAAACCTATCCAAAGTTCCAGGTCTCTTACATGTTTTCTTGCCTGTCTCAGAGAACAATTCTGCTAATTCTTACTAGAAACATCTTCTCTTTCCCTTCTGTGTTAAGGGAGCAGAGGACCCTTGTGGAAATGGGCACCTGGGAGGGAATAGTCACAATCTCATATTAAATGTTTGAAGATATACAGAAGCCTGGAAAAAAGCCCTCACTTATTTCTTTAATCAACAGTAAACTCAAAACCCAACACCACTTCTTTAAGAACTTTTAATCCGTTTCTTGGGTATCATTTCACTTGTATTTCAGAAATGGAAAAGTTATTTTCCTGTTACCTCAGCAGTTGCTGGAGATATTTCAAGTGATCACATATGAACACTCAGATATCATCCTGAGCTCAGTTATGTGAAACAGCATTAACACAGTCACTGACATGACATCAAAAGATTCAAGGAAAAGCAGGATGAAATTAAATGTTGTGAGTCTAAAAACACTTAGAGAAAAAGGAAGTCACAGAAGCACCAATAATTAAAATATGGGTCCTAAATAACTTTCGTAGCCAATTATTCTCATGTATCAAATATCACTGTGCAAACTTGAGTGCAAAAGTCTGCATTGAGTTCTTGCTGAATAAATCATTAAAAGGATCCGAACTTCTGCACAAGAAACAAAACTAATTTCTCAAGAAAATAGCTTTGTTGAAAGCCCTGTGTTTCCATAAATATTTATTTTTCACTCCTCAGTGAGCACAGTATTCAAATGTGAGGAATTCACAAGATGAGTAAGTAGATAGATTTGAATATTCTGAACCATATGGGGATTCCAACTCCCCCAATTTAGTAGGAGTTTTATAAGCACCTTCATAACAGGGTGCTGACAACAGTTAACAATTAATTGAATCACAGAAACAACCACAAAAGATGCTCAGTGTGATATTCACGCAAAGCAGGGATTTATGAATTTCTTGACTTGAGTTTTGGGGATTCAGTGTCTTCATCTAACAAATATTCATTTTCTTGTTTTACACTCTTGATTATCCAAGTTTGCCCTGCTCTGTTCCAAGGAAAAAGTATCTGTAGCCAAACTGTTTTTGAGATTTGATTACTCTGATGATGGACATTGCTCATTTCTCTGGGAACACAAACATATAACTTGATATAAGTTTGTATTCCTGCCCTGGTTTCCAGTGTCTCAAATCTATATCAGTACAAAATTCATTGTATTCACCGTAAAGTCTAGTAAGTAAACGAACGAAAAGTAAAACTTTTCTAGGTCCCAGAAAGAGCTGTGAAAAATGTGCTGGCCCCCCATCCAAAGCAAGCTACTGAACAGAGTAAACCTGGAAGGAGAAATACAACACAGAGTTTTCTTTATTGAGCCTTTTATTAGTTGCTTTTATTTAACAGATGCTTCTGTAGTTAATAGTAGGTTTTACTTCTGTCTGATTTTAAAGAACTACATTCTCTTTTGTTAGAATTACAGACAGGTTCAAATACATTTACCTTTAAATTCTGGCACATTAATGTCACTATGGGTTACGGAACTCTAAATGGTTTCCGCACTGCACTGCTTCCCTCTTCACGCACAATCTTCACTTTTCAAATATGTATTTGAGCAGATGCATTTTAACTTTTATGTAAGAATCAGTATTTTACTGCAAGAAACCAGCTTGGAACTTGTAGACCTAATGGCACTTATGGATCTATGGAAGTAAGGTCAGAGGATCTTGAACATGTGCCTTCTTTAGGAATACGTATAGAAAAAAACAATTATGACACTGAAAGTTACAGTGGGAGAGCCTGTGTTTGCCTCTCCCAGATTCCTCATATCAGCTGTAAAAACTGAGCCATTTAGGGGCAGATGTAGAGGGTCATTTCATGGAATCACAGAATGGTTTGGGTTTGAAGGGACCTTAAAGATAACCTAGTTCCAACCCCCCTCCTTGGGCAGGGAACCTTCCACTGGACCTTCCACTCAAGGCCTCCCCCACACCTTTTATTTTTTTTCCTACCAGCATCTCTTGCAGGAATTTGGCAACATCAAACACCCTGACAGTACAGCTGATCACACTTCTGCACCAAACCTGGGGAAGAGATCATGGCACAGAGAATCTGGAACATCTAAACCACCACCAGGAAAGAGATACCTACAATGTTCTTTCTGTTTGCTGTGCACTTCTATCCTATAGACGCTGAATTAAATATCATTTGAATACCTGAACAAGAGGAACAGATCCACTGAACAATCAGGGCTTGCCAACAAGTTAGTGATTCAGAAGGAAGTGCACAGCCATAAGGCAGGTCTGAGCTCAAATCAGAAAAGCAGGCAAGCAGGGTCAGATCAGCACAGAATCGAGCATAACACACACACAGGAGAGCTCAAGCAAACACTGGAACCAAGTTCTGAGCTTAAATTCAGTGCCTGGGCAAAGGGAGCTTGTGGATGTGTGGAGGTCCCAGCCGAGGCAGCACAGGGCACTCAGAGCCTGTTGGTGTACTCAGAGCTCCAGCAGCTCTGCCTAAAGACATCTGTGACAGATTTCAGCCCTGAGGCAGGACCAGTGAAACAAAATAGACCTTTCTGGTTGTGTTAGAGAATGTTATTCAGCTAGCAGTATAGTGCCTCACCTTTCCTCCAGTTCTTTCAATAGCCACTGTTTTTTTGAGAGACTACCCTTCAGTATGTTTGGCTTCTGAAATGATAGCCCAATTATCTGGGGAAAGACTGAAGTAGGATCCTAATTATGAAAAGATGGTTCTGAACTGAGAATAGTTTTGTGTGAAGCCATGAGGTTTAGTAGCAAAGTTTTGCAACAGCTGCTCCATGAATGACTGTGGCAAGAGATGTGTAGAAACAGATCCCTGACTGGGTGCAACAATTGAATTCTAAGTGTTTGTTGCTCTTTCTAAAAGATTTCTAATTATGCATCAGTGTGTATAGCTCTTGCTTCTTTGCTTGCCTCTCTTTGCCTAAAATGGTGTTCCTTTCCTCAAGAGAGCTTGGTGAATATTCCTAAATTATAGGATTTTATTGCCTTGAAATTGGTTATCTTGCTTTGTTAGTTACTTAACACTTATGTTGCTTCACTTTTGAATATGTGGTCTGTGTTTATCAGTGTAACATGTCTGAAATTACTCAATCTCACATGAACAATAACAAGAAATCTTATCAGAATGGGGTTTGACCTAAAACAGAGTGTATTTATGACTGACGGGTAGAATGAGGTGCTAGAATGGACCGGATTTAAATGCCTCAGTAGTTCCTGGGACAGTTGTGACTTAAATACAAACACCATTTAAAAACACTGTGGGAAAACATGTATTAATTTAGGTGGGATTGCCATCAGCTGCTCCTATTTCTGATTCAGTTTCTTAGAGGAAATGCTCAGGAGCCTCATTCAAATGCCTCGTCTGTCCTGAATAAGTGTTTCTGTTTCTGGACATCACTGAGGAAAATGGTGAGAAACAGGAAAGATGTGGGAAAAGATAGTTGCAGACAGGTGGTGTTAGCGGAAAGGTGGGTGACTCCTGTCTTGTTTTCATCCCTGGGGAGGCGCATACTGCTTTTATAACCTTTTACTTGCAGTAGAAATGGCTCCGTGAAGATTACCTCAAGACACTCATCTAAGAAACAGGATGAGCATCTTATGCGCCAGATCTGAAAACACCAGAAAGTGGAATTGGAGGGTAATCCCCCTGAAAGGTGAATCCAGCTCCATGTGGATATGACTATGCTGAGCGTACACAGGTGTCTCCATCAGCAATATTTTCTTGGGGTGTATATTTCAGTCGGATCTGGTTGTATACAGTTTCCATGTGAAGTTGTGTATTTCTCCTCTAAAAATAGAGTATCCATATGCTTTGATGATTTTTCCTGGTATGTGCTTATCTGATAGGAGCTTATCTGTACTGTTTGGGGTACAATCCTTAAAGCTTTTCAGGCCAGGACCCTAGGGGTTTGTAGAGAAATAGGATGATGTATTGCTTAGCTGGGAATTAAGCTATGAACTTAACTGTGTATTTTTATTATTTTTTAAAAAAAATTGATCTAGTTGGTCCTTGCTGTTGCATTTTTGCCTTCTGTCACTCTCTCTCTGTGTCAAATCAACCTATTATTTTTATTTAATTTAAAATTAAATACATTTATTCTTTTAAATAGGTTCTCAGGGCAAATTCTGATCCACTGTGATAGTGTAGATCTGTGTTTGTGGCAGGGGAAGCTTCAGTCCTACACAGCTGGAATCCCAT
This sequence comes from Oriolus oriolus, assembly GCA_013400235.1. Taxonomy (NCBI): domain Eukaryota; kingdom Metazoa; phylum Chordata; class Aves; order Passeriformes; family Corvidae; genus Oriolus; species Oriolus oriolus. The sequence continues at coordinate 22,141 of VXBT01004888.1, forward strand.
TTAAAAAAAGGAGCTTTGCAGCAGTGCTGTGAGGGATAATAGATTTTCAGGAGTCCTCTACACAGGTATGTGTGCTCACTAAGCGTGTCAGGGAGAGGTATAACACAATAAACCTGATTCTTTCTAGAGTATCCATGAGAGGTTTTACAGCTGTTTGACTTGTCCGGGGTTACTGGACGTGCTTTGTGCTGATTTAAGTGGGTATGGCTCAGAGCCAGGGTGGCAGTTTCTGCTTAGAGTGCTTCCCATTGGGGAAACTCTCTGGAGGAAGGCTGGGACTGGCTTTTCCCAGACAGCAACCAGGTTGGAGGAGGAGGAGGTTTGTGCAGTGCGGAGGAGGGCACAGAGCAGCAGGAGATACATAACCTATAGCACAGCAGAGATCAGAAAATGCTGAGAAAGGTGGAACTGACATATAACCAGACCTTGTGTAGCAGAAAATATTTTTTTCTGAGTGACCAGAGATGACTTTTGTTGCAGTTCTGGATTCCATTGAAAAGAAGTTGGCCTGAGACCAAGCTTAAATGGAAGAAATTTGCACCTTCAAAGACACAGTGCACAGGTGGAATTAATCATTTTTATTTCTGTTCTTCTGTTTCTTTAGTTTCTTCCACTTCAGAAAGTCTTATATTTGTTTTTGCTCTAAAACTATTTTTTTCCAAGTCTGCTCCTCATGTTTTTTACATACTTTTTAAGATGAAATGTTCTAGTCAGTCTTGCATCAAACTCCTGGCTTCCTAGGATCCAGTAGAATAGAATAAGGTAGTAAGTGCATGAGACAGAATAATAAAAGTCCTGGGAGGGGTGAATCTGGTCAAAAATGGGCATAGGAATGTCTGTTCAGAGATTCTTACAGCCTGGGAAATAAGGAACTAGGTCTCCTGATGTGGCTGCAGAACTGGATTGTTCAGGATGGAGCGCATGGCTGGCTTGCCTGGAGATCTGTGCTGCTGGACAGAGACCGCCTCTGCTGGAAAGGCAGGCCAGGAACACAAAGCAGAATGTTACCCGCCATGAGAAAGAGCTGCTCAGGTGTGTGGAGCTGTTCCACAGACTGGGAAAGAGCCTGATGGAGAGCTTTGGGTCAGGATTAGAGGAGAGGCCAGGCAGGGCAACCTTGTGCAGGGCATGTTGCAGACATGGTCAGGGTGAAGTACCAGATGAAATCCATGGAACTGGAGATTCTGTCCTGCCACTTACTGAGACGGGAGTGTGGAGGGGTGCAAACAGTTCAGGAGGCTCCTGAAGGGAGTCAGAATTAGCTTTTTAACATGGAATGGAGTCATAGAACCATTAAGGCTGGAAAAGTCCTCCAAGATCAAGCCCTTCAGGACACAGGTGTAGAGGTCTGTGTGGTAAAGACAGGTGATCCCTGGTGTCTGTGAATTCATCAACTAGGAGGCAGTATGAGCATTATGATATCTCCATCTGGTCACAAAGGATTCACTTTTCTTCAGAAAGTTTGCTTCCCTGAACTTTTGTGTTAGAGAGATATATATATGTGTGTATATATATATTTGTTCTGCTATATTTTGTAGATATTCTTTTGCTGTTGCTTATATTTATTTAAATTAAAGTAAGTAATATCATAAGGGTTTGTAAACCGTGTTAAGGACTTTTAATCTGTCCTTTGAAGTAAAGTCAGTGGATGAAGATGAAGAACTAATATATCTTGCCTACTTTTCCTGGTTCTTTTACCAAATATACATAAATTAAGAAAAAAAATTAGAACCACCAACCTTCACTGCACCTTTGTGTAGTTACCCAGTTCATGTTGCTTGTCTTTCTGAACCTTTAAAAAATAACTCAGTATAAACATATGGCCCATGTTCAAGGCCACTTGAGACAGTTCAGAAGGCAGCAGCTCACTTTATTAATCTTTGAAAATCAAAATTAAATCCAGACTAGTAAAAGTTATGCAGATGTTCTTGACATGACAATGTAGTCCAACTGATTAGTGGTGCAACCAAGGACACTAAAAGGCTTTTAAGAGCTCAGCTTTGTACTGATTGGAGATAAAATATCAACTTTTATAAGCTACTAATCTTTAGTGTTAGTAAGAAATAATGCTCTCAGGAAATGCTCATATGTTGCCTTTTTCTCATACTGCATTCATTCAAATACTGATACTTAAGTTATTAGCCTGAAATACCTTTAGGAAAATATCCTTGGGCTGAACAGAATAGCCCTCCCAGGGAATCTTACATCTACATCTGCTATACTAAATTCATGTTTGTGATGATTATCAGCCAAAGAAGCAGAATACAGATTATTGTTTTAACTAGAAAATGATTGCTGTAGACTGCAGCAGAATTCTTAGCCAGAAGGACTGTTAGCAGCTGTAGTTTACTTTTATGCTCTGATCACACAATTTTCTTTAGTCCTGGAAAATGTAAGATAACATGCATGTTCTCTCTCCCAGTATTTAGCAATTATAAGCATAATTCGGATATTACTAATGGTATTTAACATTTGCAGAAGACTATGGGTCATTATTGGTATATTTTCCTGAAAGGAATAAAAATCATACCCATTTCAACTTCTGCCCTTGGTGGTTGTGAAACCTCCCATGACCATCAGCAAGCACAGCACTCCTTTCCAAAAATCAGCAAAATCTGTTGTAATTCTTTTGAATGTTCATTGTTTGAATGTTTATCTCTGTAGTCTTTGAACATATCTAGTGGTTAGTGTTGGAAACAAAATGTATCTTTACTGTTCTTTACTAAAACTGAAAAGGAAGGAACAAGATAGTCACTGTTGTTACTGAACAGAGTACTCAGATCTCTTCTCCTAAATATTTGGGGCTAAAAATCTGAGGGAAGATGACAGCTCCTTCTTCTACAAAAGCAAGATTTCACCATTTATGCTTGAATGTCTTTGAGAAAGCTGGAGATTCAGTAATCTGCCTGAAAGTAGGTTTCCATAGTCTCCCTAATATCAAAGGAAAAAAAAAAAAAAAAGGCTGGATAAACATTTAGCTTTAGATACAGGACTGGGAATCAGGATATCTGAACAACTTTGAACAGAGAGACAAGACCCCTGAGGAGGGTGAAACACCCCACCTGAATCTGTGAGAGATCAGAGCACAAATCAAAAGTGATGCAGTGACTTGCAATCTTTATCTGCACACATTTAAGAGAATTTTCACTTTTGCCAACATACAGTGAGTATCACTGGTGATGCAGATTCAAGTCTAAGGATACTGCAGAGTTCACAGTCTTCTCTATGACTTTTTTGGGGAAGTGAGTGGGTCATAATTAAACATGTCTGTTAATTCTCTCAATCAGCATCCCAAGCACTAATATTCTACAATAGTCTATGAGAGTGGCACAAAGTTCTCATCCACTTCTTCTGCTCGAGATATTTTGTATAGCAGCTGTTGTGCTTGCAGAACCCGCAATATCATTCATCCCCAATGTAGTTTGTCTTCCTGACTACAAAAATAGTTACATTTATCCTGCATTTTCATTTGTTTCAAAATTAGAGGGGATGGAAATCTACTGTAATCACACCATAAGATATGTGGTAAAGTAAGATCCATAGTTGTGGATTAGTTTGTGATGTGTTTCACTTTCACAAAGTGGTATTTGAACATGCCAAAACTTAAATACTGCCCAAATTAGGATAGCTATGCCACATCCTTAGAAGTTTCAGCAGAATATCATTGCTTCATCCAAATAAAAGTGCCAGAATTAACGTTATTCTTATGAAATGTGGTGCCAGGAGACTTACAGTAAAACCTAAAAATTCCCTGACTCTTCTAGATGAAGTAAAAAAAAAAATTATTGATGATGATTAAACGAAAGATGTGCTTTTGGATTCAAAACAGTGTAACATTATGCTGGTCATTAAAGTGAACTGCTGTTTTCTTTTCATTTTTATGACAGAATTGAAGAGAAAAGCACTTGAGAAGTACTGATCTTACAGGATGAAAGAGTATCGTCTGATCCTTTGCAAGTGGCAATTTGCAGAAGTAAGTACTGAGTTCATGGATGAACAGGGAGCAGGATTCATTTAATCTGATTTTAGACATCCAGAATGAGATGTGTATGAGTAAGCTAGTAACTTCTGTAGCCAGTGGAGAGAAATAGACACTTCATGGAAAGAGTTTCAGTGTGTTATTCTCTTCAGGAAAATATTCCCTATGTTAGGAAATTCAGAGAATGTGCCTGCTGTGCAGACAGGCACTCAAAGGCTGCCTGTGATGTGGGGCCTGTTCTGATCTGGCAGGCTGATAGAACACAATCATAGAAAGATTTAAGTAAAAGGGACTTTTCAGTGAAGGACTAACAAAGTTAAATCAATTTGCTCAGGGTCTTACCCAGTAAAATTCTAAAAATCTTCAAGGACAGAAATTCCACAATCCCTTGGGATGATTTAATCTTTAACCATCATCACACCAAAGACTTATCTTCCTCTATGTCCAATCTGAATTCTCCTTTTTGTAACTCTTCTGGTCCCTCACTCTTTAGGTTCTGGTCTCTCCTCAGCACAGTCTTTATCTTATTTGTCCTGTGCTGCTTCCAGCACAGAACGTTTGTCATCAACAGATGCCTCATTTAAAGAGGTGTCCAGGCTCCTTGTTTGGCGCCATCAACCAGGATGCATTTTCTGGATCTATTTCCCACTGGTCCTTTGGGGGCTGTCCTGTTTCCACCACAGGGAACTGTGAAGTTCATCCCTCTTTGTGTACGTTTTTCCAAGTGGATCTGCAGCTATGTGAGGACAAGCTTTGATGTGCCAAATATGCCAGTGCATCTGGTTATTCTGCACTCCAACACAGAACAGCCCATTCCAGTAGTAGCATTAATCCACTTTTATGTTCCAGACATTTGTGTTGGAGATGTTCAAACCTGTATCAGTTGATGAGCAGATGCAGATTACAAAAAAGGTGTGTATTCACACCCTTTGGATGTGAATTTTCCTTCTGTGTATAGAATCCCTTTCCAAAGTCGTTACTCCATAGAACTGATAATGTGGTACTCTTGGTTTATTATTAAAAAAATTGTTGATCTTATGGACAGTCCTCATATTCCATGAGAGCTGTGTTCAGATCTGTGGCTGAATCCCTGATTTCTTGTTGCATTAGCTGACCTTACCTTTGATCACTCCATATAAATTTCACCTCATTACCCAGGACAGTGGTGTTTCTCTGATGGCCTTAATGAAAATGTGCTTGTATTGCCTAGAGTGGCTGAAGCAGCTGTTTACTTTTGTATTTAAAAGTCTTGTATAGTTACTCTAGGAATCTTCATTTTCTGCTAATAGTAGATTGAAACTTTCTGTGTTGTGAAATTACATTATTATTCCCATAGCCAGAAGCACAAAAAAATACCACTTAGGAAGTCTGACACTGGCATTGAAGCAGTTCACAGCTATGGAAGTTTTATCACATCCTAGAGTTTTACAGAACCTGGGTAAATACTAATTGATAGTAAGACTGAAGAATATTCAAACAGATGGATATTTGTCCTAGGGTACAGAGGATCTGTGAAGATCAAATGTCTCTATTATATACACTCAGTTTTCTCTAAGTATGTGGTTGCTGTTTGACTCCATCTGTATTTCCCCTTCTTTTTTTCTAACCTTTATTCTTCTGAACTAGTGATCTTAACAAAAGAAAGTGATACAACTGTACACACTTGATTATAATTCAGTTGTGGTGGTTTGGCCCTTAAAATCAGATGGTACTGAAAGTTTACAAATGACATTTCCTGTTCGAGATGAGCACCAGCTGTATAGCTTGGACATGGATTTCAAGCCACAAGGATGTTCAAATCTGTGGGTTTAGTTTTCTTGTCTATCATCACTCTATATTTAGAAATGTATTTTAGAGATGCCTCTCTAAAGCATGTTTTCTCTTTTGTAAATTGCATCCTATTTCTGTCCCCCCACACCCCCCTCACTCTGTACAATTAACTGTATTTTAATCTGGCTCTGTGATGCATTCTGTTCCGAACAGGGACCATCGTTTATTACAGATATTTTCTGCAGTGTCTGTAAATTAGATAATTATTCTCACCAAGCTTTCCAAAAGGAGTCAAGTCGGCTTCTGCTCAGCAGTGTATGCATTCTGAGTAATTCAGCACTGTCCAAATAATTATCTCTCTTTAGAGTTCTGAGGTGGTAGAACAATAGCTGAAGGAAACAGTGAACTTCTTCTCCCAGAAAAGCAATTCCTAAAGATGCAGTCTAAAATCTTATGTGGATTTCCTGCTGGGTCTCACAGTCTAAGTAGGCTCTGGGTACAGCACTGAAGAGGGAGATTGGTAATCCAGGCTCCCAACTCCTTGAAAACCTTTGGAGCAATGTACCTGGTACTCCTAAGCTCTTGGTAGTCAGAACAATAATTTCTGCTTTTTCAACTGAATTGTTGCTGGAAATCCCACACTCTGAATAAGCAGACATAATTTAGAACCAGCAGTTATTTCTAAATTTGGTGTTAAACTAGTGCAGGGTCAATCATCTGTTTCCTGTTTCTCTGTCAGCATCTCCATGCATAATTCTACCTAATTGTCTTTCTAACTGAATCCCTCATAAAAATTCACCCATGACATTCCTTTTTTTTTTTTCCTGTCAGGAAAGATTTTCTGTGTGCTTTTCATTTATTTGTTTGATTTTTATTTTTTTCTCTTTCTAATGGGCAGCATTACCATTACAGTAATTTCCATGTAGGGTAGGGACTCTGTGGCTCTCAGTTTAACCCTGACTTCAGATTTCATTTTCACTGCTTGTGGTTACAAAAGGTTTGCCACAGCAAAGAATTCCACCCCTTTGTAACATCTCACTGAATTAAAAATATCAGAGTCTGCAGTGACACAGACATGGTTATGGAGAAACAGAACTGCATTCCACAATTTTCCATTAATTTCTTAAGCACTCTTCCTTTCCTCCCTGGATGTCTTTACCATGCTTGTCTCAATTGGGAAATGATGTATTGGCAAGAAGTCTGACCTTATTATTTTTCATTAGAGATATGTTCAGCAAGAGAATGGCTCAGAAATTAATGCCAAAATTTCTGATTTACCATTGTTTTCAAGTTTTTGAAAAATCAAAGCAATAGAACTTTCTGACTTTGCTACTCCATATCTCAGGAAACAACTTCAGTGCTGTACAAGGATGGGTATAATCTGGCAAATTTACATTTCTGAAAGAATCTGTGAGAAAATATTGTGGTGGAGGGGCTAAACCAGTAAGGCTGCTGTGTTCCAAACTGACAGAGATGTCTATACTTGAAAGGAAACAAAACTCAACTCTTCTCTTGCCTTGCTATTACACAGTTCAGAGCTGGTAGCTGAAAGGAAGCAAGTAATCACCTCAGATGATAAAGACACACTTCCAAGCTTATGCTTAGTAATATTAACTTTATTTTTCTGCAAACATTAAAGAGAATATACCAGAATAATGCATAAACACCACATTCACAAGATACTTTCAGTCACATCTGTAGTAAAAAGCTGTCTTAGGCACAACATGGAGGTGTAATATTTTTACTGCTTTTCTGAGCTCTGACTAAATTGGATGGCTCTGCTTTGAATATAAGAATAAGGTGTATTATGAAGATTTAAATTTGGTCCAAGTTGATAAAGAGTGTTATAAATCAGAAGGCTTTTAAAGAAATGTACTTAGCTTACCAAAACCCCTATGGTGCCCCACGGAAAGAAAATGAGGTAACATGATACCAACCATACCATTTGACTAATTTGGGGCAGTAGAGCTTGGTTTGACTCTGAATTAACTTGTGGTACTAGTATGAAACTATTATCCCTAAAGCACAGCAATTTCATGTTCCTTGCCACGAGCTCTCATGTTGGAACTTGGTGGATGGTTTAAACAGGGGGTGATTTATTGTGGAAATGTTGATAGGAATCCAATGAAAAGCATGAAGAAGTCCTTTTGAGTTGTCAAACCAGGATTAGTCTGCTTCTTGGACAGGAACTTCCGTCGCACCAGAGCTGAACAGTCTGTGGGGACCCTTGATGGTCCAGTTACAAAGGCTTTTTCTGGCCTTGGTATTTTGAGAAGGTATGAGAAAGTAACATTCCTTGACAACCCTTGATTTTTCTACCAAATTATTTTCCCTCTCATACTAAATGCCATCTATTGTTTGCTACTTCACAGGTGATTTAAACTAACACGATAGCATGGAAGGCTTTGCAAAGTCTTTTTTTAGCCTGTAAGGACATGATGCTATTTATGAGTCAAAGTAGGCTACGTTTAATTGTCAGTGAGCCTGTGATTTATTTGGCAGGATTACTGGATTTTACTGATTTATCTGTTTATTTTGTTGCTGTCATACAGTGCCCTTTAGTTAGTGATGGACTAATACATTCAGTTTTGTTTGCTTGCTTTTTCCTCATTAGTAAGCAGCTCCAGACACTCTTAATTTGCTTAAGCCATATGCTTTTCCAGAGGCTTTGGCCATTCATCTACGATGAGAGTTGTGATGCACAGTGTGCTGTGCACAGCTTACCTCGTGCTGTCCCAGGTGGATCAAGTGTAATGGAGACATTTTCTTTTTTCCTTCTTATTTCACAAATAGTACCGTTAATTTCTGTGCGCATATTCCTGCTGCAAGTCTACCAACAGCTGAAGCAGAAGCTGCTTGCCAGCCATGTGGGAGTGAGGAAGCCTGTGAATTATTTTAACTCTTTATTGATCACTTTGAATTTTCTGACAGCAGGTTTTTTGTGTGTGTGTTTTAAAGCAAGGAAACAAAACCCCCAGCTCTTCCAAAATTAAATGCGCTGAAAATAGAGGAGCTACAGATCCTTCTGGAAAAGCCTGGTGGATTTAGTAGGAATATTACAATAAACTTTTACAGATCTGTACACAAATTATAGAAATGGAAATACCAAGTTCCATAGATGTAATTGTAAAAACCCTATAGAATTTAAATGAAAATGAGAGTCTTTTTAAAATTGCTTTTTCAACCATCCCATAAATTGTTAAAAAGAGAATATTGTTCTCCGTTAAACTCTTTAAGGAGGTTCTGAGAGTCTCTAATATTCTAATCAGATTCCAAGAGGTGATCCCAGTTCTGCAGTCTTTCTCATGATTGGATTCACTGACAACTGTGGATTGGTTCCAAAAATGCAAAACCTATGCCATACATCATGAGACATTATAGGAAAGCTATCTAATATAACTTATTATCTTACTTTATAGTGAAAACCATTCCTAGTGCAGATCCTTATATTCCTAGGGCAGAATCTTCAGATGGGTTTCGTGGATGGCTGCCACAGTGGCCTCTCCATCTGAGTTCATGTCCAGAATTACAGACACGGTTGTAGAGCTGACCAAATTACTTCAGCAGTGGAACAAAGAAGAGTCCCAGGAGGAACTGTGCCACCCTGGGAACACCTCCACACATCCCTTTGTGCTCTAAATTGCTGGTTGTATTCATACTTGTAGATCCCCTGCGCAGGTGTGAATGATGGCTGGACTAGAACTCTCTCTCATGCCGAGAGATAAGAGCAGGCACAGCCATAATTACTCCTGTTCATCATGATGGGATAAAAAGACTGGATGGTCCTGGCTATCCAGGATCTACAATAAAAGCATGAACTGCACAAAAAGAAAAGCAGAGAGACTGCGCTTTCTTCCAGCACTGAGTCCCAGCCTGTGGCCCTTCCTACTACTGCCCGTACAGTGAAGTTCACGGGCATTTCACTTTAAGGTTCTCAATGAACAATTAAATGAAGACCTTTGATGTGATTTGCATTTTGACCTGTGCTTAATTTTGAATCTGAGTGATATACAGTGGTGATCTCATTTGCTCTACCCGTGACAAGCACCTTGAATGCATTTCCTGAAACCAAGATCTTCACGCCTTCTTGTTCGTATGTTGTTCAGGAAGATGCTTTTTATTCCCCCTCAAACTCAGACCGAAGCCCTTTACGCTTCAGGACTGTGTTGCAGTTAGTTTCACTTCTTTTGGAGAGAAGCTTATCACAGAGACAGGACTTGTGTTTTCCTTCCAGTCAGATGACTGTGCTGTAATACAATACACTGCACATGAGATTTTAAAGCACTTCTGTACCAAGCCTGTCTCTGCTTTCTTTTTAGTGCCTGTCAAAATAGTACTCCTGCAAGCCTTCTGTTTTATAGAGGGTGAAAAAACCCCTAGAACAGCAGTAACCAGCAATCTCTGTATTCCAGCAAAAAGAAGAGAAATGGCTTTGAGATTGCAATGTAATTTCAGGCTCTGAAAATGAAATTGGCTTCATGGAGGAAGAAAAGGAGGGGAAAAAATGGAAAAGAAAAAGAACTGCTACTGAAATGTTTTCTCTTAATCTCTTTTGGCTTTAATTACTTCTCCCTGTTCTGGCCTGATTGCTTTTAATGTGATGTATATGTTTAACACTCAAATAGTGAAAGCATAACTTGTTTGCCTGAAATCAGTTGCATTTTAAAGGAAGATGTCATCTTTCCTCCTCCTTATCTCCATGTCTCCAAATATGCCTTTGAACCCCAGGATAAATCAGAGGGAAGAAATTAGAGAGATTTACCTTATTAGAGAGAGATTTACCTTAATGGTGATTCTGATGGTGGGAACAGATGTTAAACAAAAGTGTTTTGAAAGATTACCAAGGAATGGGCACACTTTGAAAAGCAATCAAGTTGTCATTCTGACCACTATTGTTGATCCTGTGCATGTTTTTAGGCTGCCCCAATTGCGAAGGAAAACATTAACTTAACGCACTTTACCAAGCACACCCCAATTTTTTATTTATTTATTTTTCATTTAGGGCTGTATTGTTTATCAAGGGATACACAGTGTGATGGAGGAATTTCACAGTTCCTAGGAAGGGTCAGTTGAAATGGTATTGTGCCTGTCCACAGGATCAAACATGCATCACTGCTACTGTGAAGAAAATTAACTCTGTCCCATCCCAAAGCAGTAGAATTTGAGAGTCATCAGACAATAAATGGCTGATTCTCTTCCTTTTCCCACCTCAAGGGGGTATTTGGGAACTGGTATTTAAAAAGCCTAAACTTTACCCAAATTGTCGCACTCACATGAAAGACAACAATATAGAAACATTTGAAAGAATTTTTTTCTTATTCCTGCTCTATGTTTGTGTTTTGAACCAAATTAAACCGTGCTGTGAACAACTGTTCTATAGACCATCTAAACTGACTTTTTGTTCTTTCAAATAACGAAAGGTAAAATATTTGAAGACTGTGTCCTGGTTTCAGCTGGGATGCAGTTCATTTTCTTCTCAGTAGCTGGTACAGCGCTGTATTTTGGATTTAGGATGAGCTTATTGTTGATAACAGTGATGTTTCAGTTGTTGGGTAGTGTGTAAATCAGAGGTGTGACCATCCTTCTGATCAGAGGGATGAAGCACCTGTTCTATGAGGAAAGGCTGGGAGAATTGGGATTGTTCAGCCTGAAGAAGAGAACACTCCAGGTCAAATTTATTGCAACCTTTCAGTTCTTAAAGGAGACATATAGGTGAAGGAAAGATTTTTTATAAGAGTATGTAGAGATAGGACAAAGGTGAATGGCTTCAAACTGAGAGAGGGCAGGGTTAGATTTAGAAATTACTCCCTGTGAGGGTGGTGAGGCCCTGGGACAAGGTGCCCAGAGAAGCTGTGGCTGCCCCTGGATCCCTGGAAGTGTCCAAGGCCAGGCTGCACAGGGCTTGGAGCAACCTGGGATAGTGGAAGGTGTCCCTGCCAATGGCACGGGGGGTGGAGTGAGATGACCTTTAAGGTCCTTTCCAACCCAAACCCTTCCGTGATTCTGTGTTTCCATGTCCCTGCTCATTGCAAGGGGCTTGATAGCCTTTAGGAGGTCCCTCCCAACCCAAACTATTATATCATTCTATTAATATATTTTACTTTATTTAAATTATTTATAATTAATTCTTCACATTACCAATTATTAAATTAGTTCTTATTTTAATCCACAAGTTTTACGTGCCTTTGATCCTCTTCCCCATCTCACTTGGCCAGGGGATTGAGGAAGTGAGCAAGGGGCTGTATGGTACTTAGTTTCCAACTGGGGTTAAACCACATCAGACTGTCAAACTGGCATTAATAAAATCAGTTTAGTGAAAGAGAAAAAAAAAAATTGAAAGCCTCAGTTTTTTTAAAGGCAGTGAAAGCATTTTAAGTATATTTCTCTTCTTTTTCATGGTCTTAACAGTCAAAATATTTTGAATTGTGGTTGTTAACAAGCAAGTCTGCAGTTATCAAGTGAGAAACTAGATCAAAGGAAGACACGTTAATAGTACTGAAATGCACAGAAGGGTTGCTGCAGACCAGGAAACTGACTCTTCTCCATGACCTCAGATCAGCTAAAAAACAAGAGGCTTAAAATTCTGTCTGGGGAGATTCATTGTGAACCAGAGGAAAACTTTCCTAGTGGATCATGGTGAGGATTCATGAAATGGTTAATAGATTACCTGAAGGAACTACATAATTTCCATCACTGTAAACATTGAAGACCAGGAAAGATAAATGTTGATCAGAAATGGTAACTCTTTAATTGACTGGGGTTTGAGTCAAAGGCATAATGACTTGAAACTGCTTTCATTTTTTTTTTTACATTCATTTTAAAAATCTATAATAATAATCTATAAGTGATTGTGGATTAAATCAGACAGTTCATTTTTCTTGGGCCTGGTAAACCTCCTTATAAACGGTGATGCCCTTTGAGAAAAAAAAATTAAGCAATGAAAAGAATTTAAATGAAAAATGAAGCTGAAACTTAAGTAGAGCAGATAAAACAATCACTCAAAGTTCTCGCTTCTTCCCCCTGATACCAGGAAGGTCCCAGATGACCAGCTCAGAGTTAGACATTGATGCTGTCAAAGCCTAAACTCAGCTGAAATGCATCTTCTCCCCTGCCTAAATCCCCAAGGCTCGACTTCAATAACCACGCTCAGTCTATCTAACACAAATCAGAAATGCGAAGCTCTTCCCAATATGAAATGCCAGACATTTTCTTTTCAAATAACATAACTTGATTAGTCTGGCCATCTGTAAAAATGAATAGAAGGCTTGGTTGTATTCTCACCTTTTCCTGGAAAAGGTCCAAACACAGATCAATCTTTTCTCAGAAGAGAACTCACCAGAAAGCAGAGTAAATTACCTCCATAGAAAAAAAAGAAAATCAATATTTATGAAGTCTGTACGTTGCAGCAATGAAGTCTGAATCCTGGGGTTTGTTTTTTTTTTGGAAAATAGATGGAAGAGAAAATTTCAGGATGTCAGTCTTGAAAGGCCAGAGGTAATTGCTGGCAGCCCTGATTTTCACACACAAATTCTGGAAGGGAATGTGTCCTTCTTGCTGACAACTTTAAGTTGTTCCCCAGCAAAGAAGAGGGGTTTTTCAAGCTATTCTTTGGCACATGTTGCAGAGAGCCCAGCTGCCCAGGGTCAGCATTCTCTATTCCATCCATGGATAAGCTCCAGGCACATAAATATTTCATGAGATTTTGAGATGTCTGAAAATCCTGCCTTATGTCTTTTAAGGTAGAAAACCCAACAAAATGCAAGTTAAACAAATCACAAAAACAAAGTAAAGTATCTTTAAACTTCCTGAAACAACACTATGACAAACAACCTGTTCTCTTGCTCTACTGTTTGCTTTTAATGGTGCCACATTTGTTTACTTTTAGTCTAATTTTGGGGGTTAGATTTTCTGTAATTAGTTAATAACATGCATTCATAACAATTTGTGTGATTATAATTTGACTTTAATTGTCTTTATAGTGCCCTGAGTCACTTAGCAAGAAGGAGGTTTATAAATATAGATCATTACATTGACATGCTTTTTTAATTTCCTATTTTCCTTTTAGAAATGAAATATTAAAATATGGCAAGCAGTGAGTTCTAAGGAGAATGGGAGGTACATCTATTTAATTAGCTTCCCAGAAAGAGACAAGTCTTCCTGAGATTTGGGCATTTTTTATTTTTATTGTATCTAGAAAATTCAGTAGAAGTTTATTAGTGTTTGTAGCCACATTTACATACATACTGTTCTTTTAATCCACATGAACACTTTTCTCTTTAAGTCCTCAAAGAAAGGTGGGAATAGTTAAATAGTGTCTGTCCAAATTTCATTGTCACTAGTAAGGATTATTTGACTGTGAGAGTGCAACAAGATGAACCAACCTCCAGTATGTTCATGAATTTTTTGGCGGGGTGATTTTGACATCAAATTGGCCCATAGCTCAAGCTAGGCTGATATCTGTACCCAAGCTAATTAATTTCAGGGCAGTCTTGCCTTGAAGTCATCACTGTGACCCTATTCCAGGCAATGACATTTGGCTTGTGTCTGCAGCTATAAGGAGTTATCAGGTTTCTTGACAGCATCAATAATTTGTGATTTAATTCCTTCAACTTATATCAAAAAGCGAACAATAATGCAGCTTGTGAACCTTAAGGTTTAATCAGTGGGAGCTGATCTAAGTGATCATAGTTTTTACTTTCATCTCTGAACTCTACCTAATCCAAGATGGTTTTCTGACCTGATCTTGGACCTTCAAAAAAACCACAGTGAGAAACTGGGATGCTGCAGCCAATGGCCAGATTTGTGACACAGCTGAATTTTGCTTTGCGTTCTACTTTTAGTCAAAGCCGGTTTTGGGGTTTGAAACAAAAAGAAATGTTGAATAAAGGTACCTTCAAACAAGGAATGTCCTTACTTGCAAAGTTCTAGGACACGCTGCAGGAGTGAACAAAACATCCATATTAATGCTTGGGCACATGATATTAGAGTCAAACTCTAGGTCTGACCTTTCATGCCTCACGTTAATGGAATTACCTTTTTTCCTTGGCCAGCATAAACCAGTGGGTGAAAACTGATGTTACCTGAGTCTAGATGTCACTAAAACATCAGAATTGCTCTCACTCCAGACCAAAATCCCACTACCCAGAACTGTTTGCAACAGTGGCTAAACCAGCTGCCTGTGAAAGAGAGATAGAACAGGACCAGTTCACACCAAGATTTCTGTGAATATCCTTCCAGACCCAGGTGTTTCCATAGGTTCCACCAGTGGCTTCACATTTAGTGATTGTCAATGGATTTCTCTTCCACACACTGGTCTAGACACACGTTCTGTTCATCTAAACCTTTGCAATCCAACACGTCCTTAGTTCACTAAAAATAATAAAGACATCCTTTGGGTACGGTGAGCTAATTTCTCCTGCAAAATGGGTTTTGTTGTAAAGTGCAGGGAAATGTGGGGCTCCATACAGAACTATTAATTTTGGAAAAGAGTCCTCTAAAAGCATAAAAAGCTGAAAAAATAGACTGGATCTGTGTTTTGTGTGTTTCATGTTATGACAACCCTCTACAGAAGGCAATGATAACCCAGGTTCTTGTTAACAAATCCCTTGGGGCAAAATAGTCAAACAACGCTAAATGAAGGGTGCTTGTAGACACACATATGTAGGGTTTATTGCAGAGTAATTTAGTTGCTCAGGAAAACAGGTATGCAGCCATTTTGGTTGTTATCTCTAGTAATATGACAACATAAAAGCATAAAAATATCACTTAAGAAAATGCATAAGAAAGGGACAAGGATCTCACCATTCACATGCCTTGCAGTGAAACTTGGTTTCTGAGCAGTCTTGGTCAAAGTGCTGGTTACAGACGGGATCTTTTGAGTAGCAAGGAAGAGTTCCCAGAAATACAACATCTATTGGCATTATATTCCCTCAGGTTCAGGTAGGAACACCCAGGTACCTCCCCTGGGGTGGGGCATCTCAGCTGATGATGTGATGTTGTGGATCAGGGACACCTGGATATTGAAATGTTGTGGATCAGGGACACCTAGATGATGTAGTGTTGTGGATTAGGGGACACTTCTGGAGTCTTTGACACCTTCTAAGTCGATACAGCTGCCCATCACATGAGTGCAGCTGGGCCCATTATGGCCCATCATGGCCCATCAGCAGAGTGAACTCCTTCAGGCCACATGTGAACATCCCGGTACCTCCCTGGCAGGGGAGTTATCCCAGCTGAGTTCACTGATAAGGACAAGGAGACAGTTCCTGCCTCACGGGGTTCCCCTCTTTCCTTATCTCGTTCATCACCAGCTGTAGCCTGAGCTGGGCTGTGCTCACCCTCGGGTCCTTTGCACATTGGCAGCTTCCCCTGATTGCTTGTACCATCAGCATCCCAGTCTCTTCTAGTATCACTGCTGGATACATTCTTCTCCCCAGACCTGGGATTGGACAGTAATATCTTGTTTATCTTATCCCAAGTTCCCACCACAGTCCAAATTCCAGTAAGGAGGCACATTTGGGCAGGGGTGGCTTCAGTGGTCGCAGATGAGCAGCTGTTTCTTTGCAGTTTGCTACAGTGGGCAGAAATCCTCTGATGATTTTAGCAATGTTGAAGCCATTAACGATTTCAGTCTCTCACATGTCTTCTACAGGTGGGACAATAGACTTCTAATAAACCCGTTTTTCACATTAGACATCTGTTGAGGATTCAACAGAGACAGTTCTATTCCAACAAAAATGTCCTTTGCTAGTAAAAATAGCCTCTGCCACTTTCTTCACTGCTGCAAGAGCTACATGTGATTCAGCAGATTTGGAGCCTGGTTACATCATTTAACATCTGTGTCTCTATCTCGCTGGCAAGGTCAATTTGTTTCTGCAAATAGATTTCCCTCAACTACAAGGGGCAATCAGTTCATGAATTCCCAGAGGTTCAGTTCTTCTTGCTCTCCCTTCTCTCTGACACAATTCCAATTGGAGTTGCTATTAAGCATTGCAAAGTTAACCTTCTGCTGTGTGTGGATAGCAGCACTCAGTTTTTATCCATCTTTTAGGTCTTTTTGTGCTGAAGTCCTCATTGTAGTCACACTGTCTGCATGATACAAAACCAACTTTTGAATGAGTTTCAATTTTTTTCCTTTTGAGCAATGATGGAAGGCCAGATTGGTCTTTTACATTACTGATGTGTTGGACTTTTGTAGACCACAAAGAAATACAATGTTTCCAACAGAAAATTCTTTATTTTGTTTTATGTTTACATTGACATTTTATATTTACACTGACATTTTAATTTAATATTTACATCGACTTTTAAAAACAATTATTTTCTTTACTGCTCATATTGAAGGAAAACTGCCAAATTTCAGGCTACAGTATATTTCTTTTCTGTGGCTAACACTGGTAATTACAAGAGGAATTAAAAAAAATATTGTAGTTTATTGGTTTAATGTTTGTTAATTTTTCCCTTAGGTGAAGTGCATAGTGGATCAAAAACCTTTTAGTAAAAAGTAATAATTCAGTATTTCAGCTTAAAAAAATCAGTCTAGAACTGACATATTATTCCAAAATTATAGATTATTTCCTTGAAAACTAGCTGTCTATTCAAGTCACTACCATACCATATTAAAAATACTGTGGTTAGTATTTTATTGAGCAGGAACAATTTATTTAAACAGACATCTGGATTTTAAAATAAATAAGGGAGAAAACCCATGTGACATTAATGTAGTGCCATTTGTTTCTTCCTTTGTTAATGTTTATTCAAATAGAAATTGTATAAAATAATTGTTTTAATATAAACTTTTAGGAATCCCTCTAACTTTTTGTTACAAGGAAATGCTTGGAATACATCTCCTTAGCAAAGCAAATGTGGAAATAGTATATAAGATGTTAACAAAAGATCAAGAGCAATATGAAATATGTACATGGCATTTAATCTTTTCCCTTGTAACCTGGTTTCCTGACATAACTCCACTGACTTCAATGCAACTACATCAAAACACAACAGCTGGCTCCAGGCAAGTGAATATAAAGCCCTTTCAGAGTGGGGCAATGGGAGTCTTCCCTTTTTGAAACATCAAACACCCAGTAAAACAGAAGGGATAAATCTCCTGCTGCTGCGGTCCCATAACTCACAGCGACAGCTCGGATCAAGGAATAGCTCAGTTGCATTAATGCAACAGTGCATAAATCTTCAGGAGTACCGAGAGCTGAGGTGTTCAGGATGAAGACAAAACACACGGAGCTGTGCAAAGCTGGCTCAGGTCTGTCAGGGTCAGCACCAGGTGGGGTTAGCAAACCCCTTTCATTCCTGAGAGCATGGAATAGAGACATTCAAGTCAGGTCTGGAACCAGTAAGGCCATGTCTACATCTGTGCTAATGAGGTTGGCCAGGCTCCAGCCAATTCCATGTGCTTGCAGTGTTTCGCCAGTGCCAGTGGGATAAACTACCGGAGCTGACTGCACTTGGCTCTGCTCAGAACATACTTTAACAGTCCTCTCTCTTGGCAATGTGGAAAACAATCACAAAAATTAAGTCTCCTAGGTTACAATGTAAGATGTAACCAAAAGTATGTATTCCATCACCCTCTTCATAAGCTGCTAAAAACAGGTGGGGCAGTGTTCGTGATCTCTTGCATGACTCATCCCTGATAACTCCCTCCGGGGCTAATGGGCCATCAAGTCTCACTGCATGACTCATAAAATTACATCATCCCATTGTAACATGCTCCACCCAGGGGGAGGAACTAAGCATTCCTACCTGGATATAATCTGGGGTTTGGAACACCATGAACAGCATCCAGCATTGGGTTCCCAGAGGATAAGAGCTTGATATCCACCACTGGAGAAGGACCAGCTCTTTCTACAAGATCACTGCTTTGACAGCACCACACCTATGACTCCAACAAGGACTTTAGCCACCATTTAATTGGACTGCTACCACTATCCTGCCCGACAGGTGTCAGGTTGTACTCTGACTCTGTCAGTGTTTCTGCACTATTGCATTTACTTTAATTTACCTATTGAATTGTAGTTCTGACTTGGAACATCCTACTGGTTTGCTTTCAAACTAGTACCCTAAGCACATGTGGATAAGAGGCAATGTCTTTAATTGGGAGGTTGCATATGGCTGCAAAAATCAGTTAAAATCAAGAGAATTCAGCAATAAAAATCCTGCTACAAGGTAAAAGACTGAGACAAGCACATAGGAAGGTTAAGGTAGGATGGTTACAGAAGTGCTTCTGTGATGCTTCACTCTGGAAACTGGGCTTCAGTCTCTGATTACCTCTTGGGAAATCTCTTGAGCACTTGTCTGATCTCATTAATAAACATTTTTTATTTATTCACATGTCTTGACTGAAAACAGAATCTTTTGTTTTGATGTTCATGGAAAGAAGATGGGGCTGAAAATGAGGCAGGTAAGAAACACAAATTAATAAACTCTTCCAGTAATATCCACTCTGTTTGTGTGCTTGTTCAAATAAACACTCAAAAAGTCTTGGGACAAACTTGCATACAGTGAAAAACCACCATGATAGATCATGCAGGAATTATTCTTCTGAAAAGCCACAATTTTCTGCACCTGATTAATTTCCTGAAAATTCTGAGAAAGACAATAGTACCTGGTGGGCAGTATTTTCAGTGGGGTCCCTAGAAGATAGCTCTACAGCAATGTAAATCTGTGCAAATCAGCTGTGTGAATCCTCTTGCCCATTTTTATAATGGGGATGTGCTTACTACTTCAGGGCTTAAAAATCTATTCCATGTTAAGAGGAAATTTTCAAAAGGATATATATTTTAATTTTTTTTTTTTTTTTTACCTAACAGATTTACAAACAGAAATCTACTTCAGATTTGATGTGCTAGATCTATGGGTTACGTGCAATCTACAGAATGACAACAAATGTTATCAAACTGTGATTGTTTTTCTCTTGATCCTTATTTCAGTTGTGTTCCCTGACATGGGTAGGAGAATGGTCAGGGAAGCACTGAGAGGAGCTGCTAAAACACCTTTTCTGTGAAGGCTTGACCATCAGGCAGAGTAACAAAACCCTGGTGGGGTAAAGGAGAATGTGGTCCTGTTCAAAGGTCTGACAGCTCTTCCTGCTTTGGATGCATTCCTTCAGTTCCTTCAAGGCTCTTCTTTGCCCACCCTATGGGATTTAATTTCATTTCATTATTAAATTTCATAGCATGTCTAGCCTCCTACCTCTCAGAGGAGAAGAGAGATCTTTTATATCCCCCCATCCTTTCTTAGTGTGTCATTAGACAAGCATTAGAATAATTGGAATCTTTCTACTTCTCATGGCTCCTGAGCAGCTCACTTTGGACCTGAAGGTTTTGTTTGAAAAACAAAGGGCTGTGGAGCTTGACTAATAAAAGCCATCATACTCTGAACCATGCCATGGACCACAGCATTTTGGAAAATGCTCGCAGACGCATGGTGTGATTTTTGGGATTCTCCTGTGCAGGGCCAGGAGCTGGATGCGATGATCATTGTGGGCCCCTTCCAACTCAGCATAGTTTTGGTTCTATGGTTTCTCTCCACTCTTAAGCTTGATCTGCTTTTAAAATGTTCCAAAAGTGGAGGTGTACCTGACTTTCTATCCTGTGACCAGTGGGAGGTGCCTTATTGTGAAATGGATGTATCCCAGTGTGTGGTTAACACATGTGACATGGACTTATTGGTTATAAGGTGGAGTGAATTTACAGAACGCTTCCTAAATGTTACAAAACTGGAGGAGTGCTGGCACTCAAGGGGGAAGATTTAAGATATTATCCTCCTGGCTTTAGTCTTTGTAAAAGAATGTGATTTTCTAAGCAAGGCATATGAAAACTTGAAAATACAGCAGCTTGTTATTTCTTCTTGAGGACCTCCAACATGTCCGGGTTTTAAGGAATAGGAAGGTAGCCAAAATTTGCTGAGAAGAGAATATCCTAAGTAGACAAAATGCTTTTGCCATTTATAATTTTCTTCTGAACTTTATTTCATTTCCTAAAGTGAAGAGATTTGAGAACAAAGTTCCATCGAGTCTTTCTGCATCATGAAGGGAGATTGTTAATGTTAATAGCAGGGTATATGCAAGATTTCGTGGTGCTTTTTCCCTGAAAGAATTCCACATTTGAGATCCAAAGGCAGTGCTTTCTGGATCCAGCTTCTGATACAGAGTCCTTGAATAACACAGAGTAACTTTTTTTTTTGCCTCAGTTTCCTACGTTTGCCAGGAAACTCTTCTGACAGAATGAGAGAATGAGAACGTGATAATCTGGGTCTTTAATGGAGACCTGAAGTCTTGACACCATTAGGGTGTGTCAGAGCATTATCTGACACAATCCTGTACCCAGTGGTGTGCTTTACAGTGTCATCACTGCTGTTTTAGAAGTTTTTAAAAACACATTGCAAAGAAATTAATGGACTGACTAGAGGTATTCTTATCCCTCATTATGAAGGCTTCTAGTTCATGTCTCTTGAACTTTCTGCTGCATCATCCCGAGGCCAAGTTGTTCTAACTGAATAACAGGACCAACAACCTCTTTAAGGAATGTCACGTCAGTCCAGTATTCTAAAAAAATGGAAAATAACAAAGCCACAAGGAGGTGAAACATAGATGAAATACAGAGATTAATCAAATAACAAATATAGTCTCTTATCCTAAGGCATTTAAGAGATCCATTAGATCCTGCATGGATGGACAAAGATCTGACTTAAAATTAATTTCTGTTCACAATGAAATCTTGGCCAAAAACATTGCATTTTCCTAGCATTGATGCTGCATTTCTCATTATTATATTTCCACAGATCTGCAATACCCCTGAAATTACCTTTTCTCCATTCATCTTTCCTGCTTTGGAGTTCATTTGTATTTCCTTCCATTACTGACCCTGTCACTTTGCTTCCACTCCAGACTCCCATTGTTCTGCTCAAACTATTTATATTCCAGTCCTTGGTTACACTTCAGTCCATGACTTATTTCTGAATTAGTTACAATCCCAGACACATTATTCAATCTACTCCTTTCTTTTCTCAGCATCTTATCTCTCTATCAGAATTCATCCTCCCACTTAGTTTTTCATCAGCCACATAGGTCAAGGATGGCTGATTTTTATTCACAGCACACAACTCAAAAACGTGAAACGACACTTTTTTACCTACTTCCAAAATGTATTTTTTTTATAAATAATTAACACACATTTTGTCTCCAAAAATCTTTCTTAAAAAGATGCTATTATGTGTTCACAAATTTCTCGGGATAGTCATGAACTGGGCAGGAAATATTCTTACCAGTGAAGTGTACTTTGGCAGTTCTGCTTCCAGCTGATCCAGAAGTGCAGACATATTTCATGGTTACCTGCTGGATAATTACTCTATTGGGTTTGCACCTCACCAACACACACTAGTTTGCTTTGTGACCCTGAAAAATTTTTGGCAAAGATTTTTATTCCATCCAGTCCCTTTTCTCTGTGCTGAATAATGACAAGGTGGAATAAGCTGTATTCTGTAGTCCTGATGGATGTATATAGGGGGACAAAATAATGTATTTTTTGTATTTTATAGGAAGTACATTCCCAGGACCAGCCTTGAAAGGTTAATGCACACATCCACCATCTGATCTTTGCTAAAGTGGGAAGAACAAAGCATGAAATACTGAGATTAATAAGCTTTCGAACAGTCCTTATAAAGACGACACTAAGAATTATTTTAATACTTCATTTTGTACCAATCTGAACATAATTAGATTTTGTTCTGCGTGTTTTCCTTTAACTGACCTTTGTGTCTATTTTCCAGGACATTGTTTATTCTCTTTTATGCTGTCTGGCTTTATAAATGAATCTGTTGTGTGGGAAAGTCTCAAATGTGGATGTTTTCTTTCAGAAATGTTGACAAATTATGCCAAATGCTTTCACCTTCAATGGGTTCAACAAAATCAATTCAGTTATATTCGTAATGTACTTTCCCACACTCAGCAGCCATCTAGGTTTGAATTTTAATAAAACTAACACACTGTGTATTGGCTGCTGCATGAGTAGTAGTATTATGTTGCACTTATATAATAATAATTCTATTTACTAGGCAAGATACAAATGAAACACCCAGAACGCAATAACGAAAAAAAAAAAAAATTAGAAGTCAAGATACTTTTTTCAAGCACCATTACACCTGAAAATGAAGTGAACTGCAATGCTTTGTTTTACTTTTCTCTCTTCCCAGGCAGAGGTCCTGCCTCCTTAGGCAGGGAGCTACAATAAGTTTAGCTACTTGGTACTGATGTGAGTTGTTGCACTGAATACATGATGGTGTGTAACCAAGACAGTCTCTAGACACACTCTGTACCATTTTCTGTACTACATAGCATATGGGAGAGAGTAAATCTGGAATTATCAGCCAGCTAGCAATGAAACAGCAAAGTCTGGCACCTTTTCCTGCTGCTTGTGCTGCTACAGAAGAGGTAATTCCAGTACAACAGTCCCTCGTTCAGATCCTTCAGGTGCTAAATTTCACCTCTTGCTGGAAGCATTTTCCAAAAAATTCAACAGCACAAATTGTTGGATGACTGGAGAAGATGAAGAAGAACTTCTTTTGTGCTAAGGAAGCATCTTACTGCTGAACACAGTAATTTACCACTGAAGGTGGAAGTATTGGCAGGACAATGAATGTGTGTGCTAAGGTGAACTAAATATTTCTGAGAGGATATTTATACACTTATCCCATTTGCAAGTCTTACTGTAGCTATTGAAAAGAGGTTTGTTTGTGAGATGTTGTTTTATTTCAGAGGTTTTCACAGAGATGCTGAACTTAGAGACCTGGTTTAGTGGTGGCTCAGCAGGGCTGGGTTAATGGCTGGACTCGATCTCAGAGGTCTTTCCCAGCCTAAACGATTCTATGATCTTTAAAGTGATTAAAGAGAACTTCCATACAGTACTGTAAAGACCCTGGGCCCAAGGCATTGTCAGATGGCACCATCTGCATCCTCCTGCTTTCTCTTCCCTTCGCTGTTGTGTTTATTATCCCTGATTAGGTATTCACAAAGACATTGGGCACCCTGTAGTCAGGACAAATACTCATTTTCTGACAAAGCTTTATGAACAACAACCCCTCCTCACTTGAGACTTCTAATTAACATTGTACTATTAAGAGGAAAGCCATCATAATTTTGTCTTGGTGCCAATGTTACATAATTAACACACCCTCGAGTGATGTCACACTGCTGTGAAATACCTTGACATGATACATCATAGCAAAGGCTCCTCAGTTGAAACTGTATCCCAAGAAATACTATTAAACAAACAGAAGTCCTACAACATTCCTTCTCATCCTAACTTAGAACAGAGATTTTCCACACTACTGCTTTGTTCCTGACATCAAAGTGTAAGTTTTACGGGTTTTAATTAATTTCCCTTGCAAAACCCCACCACGTTTGCAATGTATGTATTATTTCCCCTCTGCTGATGTTCCTAGAGCCCTGATTCTGTTCCTGTTCTTCTTTCCCTGGCATGTATTGTGTGCAGAATGGGGCGCCTGTGAATTGTCACAGTTTCAGTTGAATGAAGCTGTAATAATGTGTTTCTTCTGAGAGTTTTGTTGAGGGCCTCTGCTAACACTGTGGGAAAGCATCAAAAACAGAAATTGGAGATGAGTGCTCAATGACTCTTTGCAAAGCTCTCTCATCAAATGTGCTTTCCTCTTTATTAGTACTGTAAATGCTTTAAGTGTGGAAAACTCATTTTGTACATTGCTACAGAAAGGCTTAGTTGAAAATGGACTATGAAATATGCCAGTAATTCTTCAGTTAAAAGAGGAGAAAAATTATAATGACACATTATAATTACAGAATCACAGAGTCATTTAGGTTGGAAAACATCTCCAACATCATCAAGTCCAACCTTTGACCCATCCCCACCTTGTCAAGCAGACGAGAGCACTGAGGGCAGTCATTCCTTGAACAATTCCAGGGATGGGGACTCCACCACCCCCCTGGGCAGCCCCTTCCAGTGCCTGACCACCCTTTCAGTGAAGAAATTCCTCCTGATGTCCAACCTGAACCTCCCCTGGCACAGCCTGAGGCCGTTTCATCCTGTCCTGTCTCTGGTTTCCCTATCAATTTATTTCTGTTCATTTTGTGAGCACCCAATTCAGGTTCTTTGAGGCTTGAATTCAAGGAACCTGAGCACTCACAAATTCATTGGCAGCTGTAGCTTTCTGAAATGTAAGTCTAAGAATTGTAACCATTACATGCCCAAGGACAAGGGATACTACTACCACATGACCATTAAATTCTGCTAATTTTATCCAAAGTATGGGACTAATAAAGACTGGTTTTGTATTGTTTTGTGTCTGAGCTGCCCAGCTAGCTTCAAATTTCAGCTAAATCTCCCTTTTTCTGGTCATAGTGTCCCATGTGAAAGTACATACTCTGTTGTCTAATAAGGATTGAGCTGAACATCATCCTTACCAGAGAAATCAATAGGGTGGTTCTACTCTATCCAACTTCTTAATTTGAAAGTGAGGACAACAAAGAAAGGATGTATACTATGTCAATTTATTTGAAGACTCTACACTGTCCGTTAGATTTGGGTGGAATTGGTCAACAGCCTGAAAAATTACTGAACAAGTAAGGCAAACACGCAGAAAGGCACATGGGCAATGTGTTTAATGGCTTACAAACCATACTACAAACCTGGAACTGCACCTTCAGCCAGTGTAAATCTATTTATCAATACTGCTTCTGAGAAATTATGCTGATTTTTTTCCACTGAGATCTGAGATCTTTGATAATTTCTGTTAGAAACCCTGTTTTGTTGGATTTATTGTACCTTAATCAACATTCAGCTTTCCTTAAATTCTCTAGGGCAGTAATGAAAAGGAAGAGCAGGAGATAAATGAATTGTAGTTTCTGCAGTACTGTTAGAGAATTTTAAGAAAGGGTTTGGGCTGATTTATTGAGTACTGAGTAACACAACAGAAAATATTCATCATCCTTCAACCTAAGGTCACAAGATGATGTCGAAGATCTAAAATCACACTAAAAACTCAGGACTTAAATTTACTTTATTTTAATAAATTTACTTTATTTTAATTAAAAATAAAAAAATAATAAAATTAATAAAAAATGATAAAAAATATAAACAGACTGTTCTTATTAGAGAGAGATAAGGTTGACAAACTTAACTAAATGTTAGTGGTGACAGAGTGAGCTTAAAAGGAGAATATGCTGTTATGTAAAACCAGGTATTAAACTTCAGTGGGGATGACTGATAATGTCTTTTAAGTTAAATGAAAGCAAAACAGAGCTTTAAAAAATTATAGGAAAGAAGATCTGCAGTATTGTTAGAATTTTATGTGAGGAAACAGAGGGACTATAAAGAGGGCATTGACAGTACAAATGAGAATAATGAAGCAGTACTGAGGAAGAATAGTAAGATAAACATAAAAGGTTCTTTAAATACAATAGAAGACAAAGATAGGAAACAAAATATTAAGAAATTGAAGGAGAAAACAAAGCATAGTAGTGTGAACAGCTAAAAATGAGTAGGCAAGTGAACCACCACATCTTCACTGGGGGAGTATCCTCAACACAGTTGTGCAGACATGGATTTCTACCTGCTTTCAGGAACAAAAGGAAATAATTCGAGCAGTAGAATAAAAAAAGGGCACACCTCATAAGCATCCTGTCTGTAAAAGACTTCATTTAGAGGTGGAGAGTGAGTTCATGGTACATTGTTTGTGGGATTTTTCTCAGATTAAGTCAGTGATAGCTCTAAAAGGCCATTCCCTCTGGAAGTCACCACTTCATGACTTTACACATGCAAAAGGTGATGCTAAAGGAAAGAAACAGAAATGCCATGGCTAAGCCATAAACTTTATAGTTTTGGGGGCTAGTTAGATATGGTTTAATTGAAAGCTGAGGATTTCTTATCAATGTCAAGAAAGATGCTTTGCTTGAATCAGTCCCTTAAAATTTGTTTTGCATTTTCTGCATTTCCTTTTGATGCAGCTGCTGTTGACCACTAGTGGATATTCATCCTTTACTAGATTAATCATATTTCTTCTTTTCTTAAGTGCCATGAGAACTAAAATCAGAACTTAACTCCTGAGATATAAAGGTTCTTTTAGTGCAGACAGTAGTTGGGAACTTTTTGTTCCCTGATTTTGTGAGGCTAATAGGCAAGACCCAAGGCACTGCTTCCTTCTTAATGTGCTGATTTTTCTGGATGATGGAAGAAGGAGGAGGAGGCATGATATTTGCAGTTTATAATTATACATGCTTGGGTCCTTTTCTTCTCATAATAGTGAGTGATAAAACCAAAGCACGTTCTTTCCTCTTGGTGCCTATTCTGTACATAATGCATCTGTATTATGTGATAATCAGCACATCTCCCACTTCATTATAATATATATAGGCAGGAGTTGCAGGAGTTCACATACTCTGCTATATTCAATTTATTGCCTTGTGGAACCCTCAGAAGTGCTGCAAAGTTTGGCCACTGGCACTCTTAGGAGTATATATTGCCATGAGAGGGAGATGTGCTGACTGCTCAGGAAAGGAAAAGCGCATTTAAAAGAAGCAAATACCATCACAGAAGGCTTCAATGAAATAACTTCTAAGCATTTGATTAGGAGCCTCCAAAGCCAAAGAAGTTTAGAAGAAACAGCAAGGGCAGCTAATAACCTTAATTCAGTAGTATCCTGGCAAAGGCTGGCAGTATACTTGATACTGAGGGAAATATGGTGGAAGGCTGCTGAGTGAGCAAGCATGCTAATGGAGGTACATAAACTGCATTAACCGATGGGAGTGGGGAGTGAAAGTCTGCCTGAGTTTTTAATATACAAACTCTATTAATTACAGTATTTAAGAAAAAATAATATATTCAACAATTTTCTCTCGCTCGCTGCCACCCATAGCTTTGGTGGGAGGAGGCGACAGCTTAGGATCTGGTGGTATGCTGGGACAGGAATCAAAAAGAGGCTTGAAAATTGTTTCAAACTGCCTTCAGATAAATCAATGCCTTTATATTTTGCAAAACTTAGAGTAAGACAAGAAAAACTTAGGAAAAGCAAATATTTCAGAGGTCAGGCATCATTCAGAAAAGGTGATATGGCCCAATGCAGAAACAATTAAGAAAAGAAAATCTAGCTTTAATTTCTGACTACACTTCCATGTCACTTTTGGCATGTCAATTCATCTGACTGCTCTCCCAAATAGCACTTCTCAAAATGGGCTGAGAGTACTTCAGGGATGGGCTGGTTCTTACGATGTATTTGCATTTATATAAGTAATAAAAAAAATCATGTTCACCAACAGATATGGCGGCCAAGAATATTTAGCTTTCAAAAAAATACATTAACAGGAAGATTATATAAACCTGAAGCAAAAGTGGAGGTTCCTGTGACAAAAATAATGAGCTTGTGCAGCACAGCTGCAGTGAACACAGATAGGCCACGAGCACTAGTAAGCCAAAAGATTTTAAGACAGCACATACAGTGCTGCCATGAGCATCTCACTGCAGAGGAAACAGGGCAGGAGACTGCCCAGGAAAACTCAGCATCCTGACACAGCAGACTGTGTAGAGTTTTCCTGACGAATGACTGGTCTGAACAAGAGAAGCTCTTTTCTACACATGACCCTTTGGTACTTTTATATTTTAATCCGGACACTTGAGTCTGAGAAAGGGGGATTTTCTTTTCACCAGACTCTACAGAAAGTCCCTGACTTGGGTAAGGGCAGTGCAAGTCCTTATTACACCCTTGTGTCCCACCCCTAATGTAAAGACATGGAGTGCAGACCACAGGAGGAAATGTAATTGTTGTTCCCTGGTCATCTTTCTGATACCTCTGGCACCAGGTCTGTCAGTAAAACCTGAACAAATTGCAAATGCACCACCAGAACCATAAAAAGCGTCTCTGCCTGCTCATGCTGGCAAAGAGGCCACGTGTTTCGCTTCAGTGCAGGTTCCAAAGCTGTGCCCTAAGGTCCCCTTGGACAAAGCCAGTTTGTGACAGCTCCTGTAGCTGGGGTTACACGTCGCACCCAAACCACTTCACATCATTTTCTTCCTAGTATGCAATGATGTTCCTTCAAATGCTTCAGATCCTATGTAAAATTAAATGCTGGGTATTCTGTACCAGCCTTGTGGGAGATGGAATACTTTTCCTTAAAATCAGTGCTTATCAGTCACAGACATACTTTATCCTTTTCATGTGGTGTCATTGGATACATCCCAAAAATTAAGGCATTGTGGTGAGAAACAGAAATTTTATTTTATTTTATTCTCCATGCAATGATGCAAGAAAGCCTTGGCCAACTAAAGGATAAAGGTTAGAAAAAGAGCAATTAATGGAGAAACCTCCAGCTCCATGAGGACAGAGAAATATTAAACTACATTTTGCTAAGCACGTAGCAAAAGCAAAAAAAAGGAAAAAGGCTGATGTGATAAGATGACTCATTCTGGACACAGATACTGCAAACAGTGGGGAATTTAATTGCCTTGCAATTAAAGGGTGAAAGCACAGAGAGGGCAATAGCTTCTATTAGGCAGGAAGACAGCTCGACTAGCAATGAATCACTCCAAAAAAACAAAGACTTTTGAAATACCCTGATCATTTGTAGATGTCTGCAGGAGAATTAATGTGTGAATGTGGGAAAATTCACATAGGCTATAACAATGCCAGAGTTCTCCTAAAGACTGGAGTGTCTACCATACCATAAGAGACAGATAAGACATTAATATAAAAACTTCCAGCAGATTCCAAAGCAGAGTTATTTTACCATTCTAGTCCTATAAATAAGACTTAGAAATGTATTATATTCCCTTTTTTCCCCCCTTCACTTTTTTAGCAAAACAGAGAATTCTCTACAGAGAATACTAACAGCAAATACTGCTGAGTGAAACGTGATACATTTGAGGCCATTTCTCTGGTAAATAACTCAGGAAGATATCCAAAAAGAACTCAGTGGTTTGGTAGAGATATAGCACACTCACAAACAACACCACTTTTAGTAAAATATTTTTTGTTGTTGATAAGGTAAGGGAGGAAAACAGAAGCTGGAGGGATGAGGGAGTTACTGGTTAGTATAGGAAGAAAAAAACCCTTCTTGCAATTCACAGAAAGCTGTTTCCCAGGTCATAGTGAGTATTGCCATGAGCAGAAATCCCAGTGAAAACATCATTTATAAAATCATGCATTATCCCAACATCCTCTTATAACAGATTAATAGATAAAATGTCTAATCTCATGTTCCTTTTGATTGTGTGTGATTATCCAGACGTATTTGATGTCATGAAAGTGGCTCTGTGATAATTGGGATTTTGCTGTACCAACATCTGACCTTTATTAACATGTATTAGTAAAGTGGATTCCTTGCCAGCATCCTTTAGTACATCAGCAAATTAAATAAAAAATCATCAATAGCTTAAGAGAAAGAGTTTGTGCTCATTCTCCTCAAAATTTACTCTATAAAATGTAAAGTTGCTGAAAAAAACCCACCCTGCACTGTGCAGCAAACTCCTGGAGCCTGATTGTCAGGGAGTGGAGGGGAACAAGGGCAATTCTCCCACTCTGTCACCCTAAAGGTTTTCTCCCCTCATTTTCTTTTCACTCTGTCGTTATTGTGTTTATGGCATAATATGGGCTCCCTCTGGTGACTAATTGAACACCTGCAAATTCCCAAAGCTTTTAATCAAAGGCTGAAGCCTGATGGATCAAATCATCTGCCTGTGTACAGGGGACTGTGACACCCTTCTGCATTTCAGTGTGTGCATAAATCCCATCACAAACTTATGGAAGCAACAGATCTGAGAGAAAGATGCCTATTTTGCCCAAAACTCTAGGCATGCAGTTTTTATTCTACTATTTTCTAACCATTACGGACCATCCACTGCAGCTGAGCAATGCAAGACTGGAATTACAGGTTTCACACAAAGACAATGATTTTTCCAAACCCATTTTCTGTTGAAATAAACTGACCCAGGGATGGAAGAGGGAGTTGTCACGGCCATGTGCCTGCTCCCAGGGATTCCTGGGGAGATCCTGTGCAGGGCCAAGAGTTGGACTTGGATGATCCTTGTGGGTCCTTTCCAGCCCAGGATATTCTATGATTTTATGTAAGAACACACTGTAGTTTTCTAGAATATTTCAATATGATTTATTTCAGAGGCAAAACTAGGTAGATTTTTAAGATGCACAGCAAGTTCAAAAGGAAGCAAGGCTAGACTGAAGTTTCAGGGATTTTTAAGGCAGAATGCAGTTGTTCATGGAAATAACCATTCCTCAGCATATTAATAGTGCAGGCTGGGCCTTTTTAGATATTCTTAGTGTCTGCAAGCCCCTCCTAACCATGTTTTTGGTTATAACCACAGAAAGAGTACTTCCTAACAGCTGTCACACAGTGAATGCAGGTAGCCTTGCACAAAAGCAAACAAAAAATATTACTTTAAATGAGCAGAGAGTAATTGGGTTTTATTTAACACAATGCAATTACATGGACAGAATTTTCTCTATTTTAAGCCACCCTGAAGGTCTCTCACTATTTTTCCCACGTTGCAGGAGCATGGAGATGTCTGAGATGAAGACAGGGCATGTCCTTTGGAATAGCCTTTTAAGGATGAACATCCTGACATTCAAGATCACCGGCAGTTCTCTGTGTCTTTTGGCTGGATAATAAGGCAACTATTGGGAAAAAAAAGGAATAATATCTAATTTTGAGCATCATTCCAGAGACATATCATTTTTCTTACTTTATGAACATTATTACAACCTTTAAGGCATTGTTGAATGATGGTTATCCATTGTAATATGTTTCATTACACTTTTTCCAAGGAATTTCATGAAACTTTTCAAAGGCACAGCAAGAGTTAAGTTTATTTTGGGTTTCAGCCCAAGGACTATCAATATGTAGCTTCATTCTACAATCTGGTTGGGTTTTTTTTAACAGCATAAATGTATTTTTTCTACTTTTGTATTTGAAAATGCAATGGTACAGTAAATTCTGCAAGTGTTAAATCTCAGTCTCTCACACTACCAGGTTGCATTCAAGGGTTTGGTCAGGCTGAGAGGGTTTGGTCAGGCTGAGAGAGTTGGCATTGTTCAGCCTGCAGAACAGAAGGCTACAGGGAGACTTTTGAGCACCTTTCAGTACCTAAAGTGGTGACAAGGAAGTTGAAGAGTGACTTTGGATGAGGGCTTGGAGTGACAGGAAAAGTGGGAATGGCTTCAAACTGACAGGGGGCGGGGTTAGATGGGATTTTGGGAAGGAATCCTTCCCTGTGAGGGTAGTGAGACTCTGGCACAGGGTGCCCAGAGAAGCTGTGGCTGCCCCTGGATCCCTGGAAGTGTCCAAGGCCAGGCTGGACAGGGCTTGGAGCCACCTGGGATAGTGGAAGGTGTCCCTGCCCATGGCAGGTGGAACTGGATGATCTTTAATGTCCTTCCAAGCCCATTCTGTCATTCTGTGATTCTCAATAAATGAATAATTTCCTGGAAAGATACTATAATTGTCTTGAAAGCGGTGGCTCAGATTATTATAATCCAATTTATAAATAGTCACATACTTTACAAAATCTGTAAAGTCACCTACTAGGGAGTTAGTGTACTTAAGTCCCTTCCCAGTGTCTTCCATTTTCCTGATGTGAGATGATCTCTTTTTACTCCCCACTGTCTACATTATACAAGCTTTATAAATTTTATTTTAGCAAATAAGGAATAAAACAATTTTTTATATATCTTCCAAAAACAAATAATAATTATTTATGTTGCTTCTGCACCTTTAGTTTTTTTCTACTTTTAAAAAATTTTGTAGACAGAATTCTTTCTAAAAGTTTGGGATTTATTAGGTTTTTTTGTTATTAGATATAATTTTTTTAAAAAAATATTTTTATTAGCTATGTATGTTCCTATATTTTCAACACATTTTTTCCTATTTTCTAAAATTTCCTTGTGTGAATTCATTGCTTTCTTAACAGTAATTAAGCAGCAAATGGATTATTCTGATTTTAAGTGTGTAGAAGTGAAAAATTACTGGAAATATTTTGTTATTTCTGTAATTGGAGATATCAGAAACGTATCTTTCAAGAAAAAATTTTGACATTTTCACAGTTGCAAGAGAAATTTATGTGTAAAAATTATACAAAGTTTTTTTTCTGCTTGCAAAATGCAAGCATTTTAACAAAGGGTCAATCTTGGGGAAAAAACATTGCATTTTTTTGCAATGAGCAACTGATGTACAAACATGACTATGAACAGTACAGTGGTATCACTGAATCACAGAATGTTTTTGGGTTGGAAGTGACCATAAAGAGCATCACATTCCACTAGACCAGGTTGCTCCAAGCCCTGTCCAACCTGGCCTTGTATGTTCTTATTGCTCCAGCAGAAGCCACCAGGTTTTTCTCTCTGATTTGCTTAGCAACAGGAATCAAGATCTTTGTTCTTAGAAATACTAGAATCATTTAATGAGCCATTATGTTTTCAGACTTTCTGAAAAAAATGTGTGTGCCTAGAATACAGGAAGGTTTACAGAAATAATTGCTACCTTGGCCATTTCAGGAAAAAAGCCCCTGTCTCATTCTGAAAGAAGTAACAGTTAATCACTTCAGTTTTGAAGAGAACAGACTGAGCTGCTAAAGATCTCTATCCACTGCAGCACTATTAGTGCTTGAAAAGATTTCAGTCATTTTAAAGCAGGAGATGTTAGATTTAGCCATGGACTACAAACTCTCTTTCTTCTCTCCATTTTCCTTCTGATGGTAGAATAGATCCCAGGAATTTTGTTCCACATACACAATCTTCAGCTAAATGTGAGTGCATGAAATAAAAAATATTTTATGGATTAAAAATTATCATTTCATACCAAAAGAATGAGCATATAGGAGAATATAATCTTTGGTAGGATTTTTTTTTTTTTTAGATGGATCACAGGTTTTGCTTGTTGTTTTCTGAGACACGCTTCAAAGGAGATGGCTGTTGTTTATTCTATACAAACTTTGTAAGAAAGCTTCGTCAGTCAGGATCTTTCACAATCAAAGATACTGAAGAACTGCAGCTAGCTGTAATTTAAAGTTGTGTGGCTTGATACTTGTATAATAATGCAACTGAGTGATTGGGAAGTGGTGGAGTCACCATATATCTAATTATGATGTCCCATGTGAGCTCCTTTCCTTTAAGGAAGCACTGAGCCTGGAAGAAAATTCCCATTAGTAATTGGTAAGGCCAGCATGTGATAATTGTCAGACCCTTTCGGAACAAATGGCTCGATCCCCACATCCATGCCTGCTTTTCATGATACCCACCCAGGGCCAGGACTATTCACATAATCAGTATCAAACCTTGCCAGATTTAAAAAAAAAAAAATTATATTCCATTTTCTTCAAAAGCAGAAGTGAGAGCATTTGAATAGTAATACTTTTTAGAGGCAAAATCCCAAGTTAAGAGCATTACTCCTGGTATGCAGTTCAATGTGATTTTGAGAGAATATAATGGTTTTTTTTACTTTTGTGATTAATTTGTGTTTCTGGGTGCTTTGAGCTGTGAAAACAAGGTCACTTCACAGTGGCTTGGTTGACTGAATCAGTCTTGGTGTAATAAATGATGGAACTAAAGGACACAATGACACTTTAAAGGTCAAATCAAAAGAAACCATGGATGTTACCTTGAAAATTTGATAAAGCAGGGCTTTTTCATGAGGCAACAATGGGATGGGAAAACATGCAAGAATCAGTTTGAAATTGCCTCACAGACTGTTCTTTCAACATGGGCTCTCCACCTTATGTTAAACAGCAGAGTAACGAAGGGGAAGCAGATCAATCACAAAACTACTAAATCTTTGTCTTATTAAAGAAGAGATAAAATGAGAAAGGAAAAATTAAACTAAGTATGAGAAGGGTGTTGATATTCAATTCCCTACTGGAATTAATACTGATTTCTAATTAAAGCTAAAGGTGTCATATTCAAAGTGAAAAAAATTCAGTTTTGGGCCATCACAAATAATTCATATTCCATACATTTTTGGAAATAGCCAGATGGGTCATGGCTACGTATATCCTGGTTTGGTTTTGTTTTGTTTTGTTTTTGTTTGGTTTGGTTTGTTTTAATCAGAGATAACCTAAACTGTTAAAATAATTTTAAAAATGTATGCACATGGTAAAAAGTATGTATTTAAATAAATATGAAATCAAAGAGAGCATATGATTTCATTTGCTACTCAGACATCTTGCAAAAAAGTCTCTTGAGATACACAATATATTGAATAATAAGAACGTAAATACTTCTCATTTAACCAAGTTGAATACATTTTTTTCTGTGGAAATATAGATGCAAAATCACTTTGATATTTAATGAGAGAATCTGTTCCTGTTTAAGACTGTAAATATTTTTTTTCAGGTTCCCATTAAAATCAGGCAAAACTGAATTAATTTGGGAAGCTTTTCTAAGGGGGTAATCCTCATAGTTTTGCCTGTCTTGTCTTTGATACTGATGTTTTTGTAATGGCAAAACTTGAGAAACTGGCAGTCTGCTCCTTGGCTGTTTCTTTTTGGTGCCACTTAGAGGATCCTTCGTTCTTTGTATCCTGGTCACTGCTTCCTTCTTTAAAAGAGCTGAGGGGATGAACAGACTAAGAAATTAGGAGAATAATACTGAACTTTGGAGATGGAACTTTTCTTTAGAGGCTGAGGAGAAGAAAAAAATATTCTCTGCTTTCATCTTTTACTGGCATAAGTCCTTTACAGATGCTGTTGGTGGCCTCATTAGTTTAAGAAATTTGTTAATAGAGGTGCCAGTCTTTATTCCAGGAAGCCCTGGAACATCTTTAAAATACATCTTCCTTGTGCTATGAGCATGTTCTGAGATTTCTTAAAGGATTAAAAAACTGGCAGGAGTTAAAGCTGTTTCTTTATATACATATATATATATATATATATATATATATATATCAAAATACATATGTATTAGTTCTAGGGGAATGGCTTTAAGCTGAAAAAGGGTAGATCTAGATCACATTTAGGAAGAAATCCTTCCCTCTGAGGGTGGTGAGGCCCTGAAACAGGTTGCCCAGAGAAGTTGTGGATGTCTCATTCCTGAAAGTGTTCAAGGCCAGGTTGGACAGGGCTTGGAGCAACCTGGGATGGGGGAAGTTGTCCCTGCCCATGGCAAGGGGGTGGAACTAAATGATCTTTAAGGTCCACTTTAACCCAAATCATTCTGTGATTCTGTAATACTTTTAAGCTTAATTCTAAGTAGCTTAGATACTGTTTTTTAAAGAATTGACCTTTCTCCTTCCCAGTTTCTGGAGACATTATTTGTTTCTTTGGGGCTCCTTATTGAGTTTTATAATCAGTTCCCTAGAAGTTAATCTCTCAATAATATAAGCCTATTGAAATGGATGAATATTTTAACTATATTACAACCTTACTGTACTGTGCCTAAACAAGCTGCCATTTAAATAGCTGTGCTCTAAAGAATCTTTTTTTATCTTAAACATTTTCTCCAAAGTCACACTTTACGTCAAGCTCTGTATGAGAGGGATGTGCTGCTGAAAATGTTCCAAATGCCTTATCATTAGCTCCAAACTGAAGGAGATTTCCCCCCTTATTTGGAAAAGAAGACAGAGAAGAAATTCCTGTTTCAGGAGAGGGTGGCTGGTTTGGATAGGCTGTGTGCCATTTATACATCTTTTTTCTCACAGAGATCATGGAAAGTATTATCTCCATACTACATGTCAGGGGGAATGCCATGCTGTTTGGGAAGAAGACAGCACAGCTGGCTCTGTGCCCTAAAGCCAAAGCCCCCACCTCTGAAGCCCACAGATGTGAAGTCCACAGGGATACTTCCTCTGGCTGGGATAGAGGTAATTTTCTCTATAGCAGCCTCTGTGGTGCTGTGGTTTGGATTTATGACCAAAACAATGTGGATAATTCAGGGATATTTTCCCTGTTGCTGAGCAGAGCTTACACAGGGCCGAGGCCTTTTCTGCTCCTCACCCCGCCCCACCAGCAAGGAGCTGGGGGTGCAGAAGACATGGGAAGGGGACACAGCCAGGACAACTGACCCCAACTGACCCAAGGGATATTCCAGATTATATGGCCTTGTGCTCAGGATGTTTTCTTTGCTTGTGTATTTGGGGTTTTTTTACTTCTTAAACTGTGTTTCTCTCAGCCCCTGTATTTTCTCACTTTTACCCTTCCAGTTCCCTCTCCCTTTCTGCTGGAGGCAACAAACCAGGGCTGTGAGGGCCTTATCTGCCTACTGGGTTAAACCACAACAGGTTACATGAAATCAATTCTTCTGAACACTCCACACAACACCACGATTATCAAAGCCCTGATCTAAATGAAGAGATGGATGTGGAGGCTGTGACTGCAGATTCGGGAGCTCACAACCGAGGGCTGATGCTCTTTTGCATCCTTTTCTCTTTGCCTGGAAGATCTACATCTTATCTTACACTTACATGGTAAACACACGTCTTTGTGCAATCAAGAGTTTTCATTTTGTAAACTTGTGCCCACCCTTTATTAAAGGAAAACAGAGACCTTCTGGGGGCAAGTTTTATTAAACTGAACACTTCACTTTCTAAATCAAGCAATTAAAAAACATACATGAATTTTACTCCAAATACCAATTGTGGGAAAGTATTACAGACTTCTTTTTCCTTTGAAATTTATTCAGGATGAGGTGTGTTTGTATCAGTCTTGCAAAATTAATACAGCTTTTTTCTGTGTCAATTTAGTCTTGCACCCAAGCTACAGGAATTCCTGTGCTGCTTCCAAAACAGCATTTAAAATCCATTTCTTCTATACTGACATCAACTCCAATATATACCCCAGCTGAAGTAATGTTGAGTTTGAAGGTCAAAACTCAGATGTGTCTGTGTTCCTGTAACATGGAAAAAATGGTGAGAGACTTTCAGGGTGGCTTAAAATTGAGAAAATTCCTGAAAATTCCAAGCTTGCTTTTTAACCATAGGAATTAACAGTGAGTCACTGCTGGCTGTAAGAAACAGGTGTTTAAATGCATGCTGCATCTTGTGTCAGGTCTTAAACTATATCATGGCTGGGATTCATGATCTGGGACATGAATATCTTCAAGAGAAGCAATATGATAAAAAAAGCTACATTTGCCTACATTATTTTTGGATTATGCATGGCTGAATTCTTACTCTGTGAAGTTTTAGAACTGTAGCTGTGTAGAGCAACTAGACCTGTTATTTTACTATCTGCTGTGAACTTGTTCATGTATCTCATGTCTTTGTAAACTTAAGAGAGCTACTGGATATCTGCAGGACAACATAACAAATGTCAGCAAAATAAATAATTATAATAGGACTTGCTCTCTAATCATTAATTGAG
This sequence comes from Oriolus oriolus, assembly GCA_013400235.1. NCBI lineage: Eukaryota > Metazoa > Chordata > Aves > Passeriformes > Corvidae > Oriolus > Oriolus oriolus. The sequence goes on from VXBT01004888.1 coordinate 60,223, forward strand.
CAGTCATATATCATGTGGTTTTTTAAAATTTCTGCTTTTATTTAATCTGTGTGTTTACTTGCTTTATTTTATTGAATACTGTCCCATATCTCCACTTTCCTTCTGATTATGGACTTGCCTCTTCATGTTATGTGTTTGTTCTTCATCTGTTTTGGTATGGCTCTACTGCTACACATTCACGTGAAGACAGGGACACTTAGTGAGGGCAGTTCTGAGTAGAGGTGACACCTCTGCCTGCCATTATATCCTTTCATCTGGCAAAAGAAGAGCAACAACATTGAAAAGAACAGGAACAACATTTTCCCTTTGGAAATATTGAGCTTCTACAGAGGAAGTAAAATGGATGATATACTTACTCAGTAGCTTTTTGGTATCTTTGCTGTTTTTAACCAAACATTTTTTCCCTTCCTTCCAATTCCACCCTGACATTTTAGAATTGAACTTTGTTCTTATTTCAGCAACACCAAGGATGTAGGAAGGGGAGAAGGAACAGATTTGCCTTGTTCTACTTCTTTTCTCCCAGTAAAAATGAGATGGGGTATTGATCCAGTGTATTTTCAGTCATCTAACAGCTAAACCTAAATTAGAAATTAGGAATGTGGTCAGGAAAGAATTATTACTTAATTTAGACATGACTGGTTCTTCTCTACATGCCCCAGTGATGATGTAGAAATTCCAGGTTCTCATTTAAGATGTCCTAGGTGAGTTAAATCACATGAGCTTCTGCTGCTGTGGCTTGACAGTCCATACTGATGTTTTTGTCTTAGCAGTCCTTAAATTGTTTTTGGGGAAAAAAAAAAGAGACTAGAGTGATGTAACTTGAGAGTTCTCTTCTGCTTTCTCAGATAGAATGCAGACTTTGGTATTCTGGTCTTTTGACGCAGTGGTTCACTCTTTCCTGGCTCAGACTCTGCTGGAAGGCAGCAGGAGAAGCCTTTGGGATAAGGGCACCTCAAGACACAGGCCATCAAGTTGTCTTCAGGTTTAAGAATCATTTAACCTGTTTTATTTTGCTTTAATGTGAGTGTCAACAGATTAATCACCTTGACTCTTTATAGGCATTTAGGAGAAGTGGGCATTTCTGACCTATTTTCAGTGTCTGTGTTAGGGCCATGATATGAAATATTTGGTTTCTCTCCATAGACACAGAGGGTGTTCCTCTGAGGCCTCAGACATATCCTTTCATTTTTTCCATGTCTCAGCTTAATGTGGATACATTATCTTTCTCATCCCTTGTCTTCTTCTCTTGCATAAGTAGACTGTACTATTTTCTGCTGTAGGGGCTGCTTTTCAATGTATTTTGCCCATGTTTAAAACGAAGTTTCTCTGTAATTCAAGCAAAGGAGATGAAGAACTTTCCTTTCTGTTGCAAGGTTAAAATACTTCTGAACTTCATAAATCTCTGCTGTTGACTGTGCAGCAGAATTACACAGTCCTTTCATGCCAGGGATTTTTCAGATATTTTTCTGATATTATGGGGATGTCTCACAATATGATCTCAAATTGAAAGATGTTAAAGGAAAAACCAGATGAGAGAACTACTTCTCTCCTTAAAAAGAGCTACATGTATACCTAGACGTATAAAAATGTCAAACAACGTGTTCCAGTGCGGAATACGTTTAAATATGTTGTTATAATTATCTTTCTGAAGTGATGCCATTAGTTAAAAAAATCAATGCTCTGAAGTAATGCTTTTAGAGAGTGCAATGTTCAGTTAGAAGTTTGTTCTCCTGGATGAGACCTTTACTCAACATCCATCTTTCAAGTAAGATTTAAGGAAAGCAGATGTGTCTCTCATCTGCTCTGCTTTTATTAGAAAGAATGAAGAGATACTTTTGCAAGTTCTTCAACAAAAGCAGCCTAATTAAAAGGTGTGGTTATGCACAGTTTTTCAAATTACTCAATTCAAATTATCTTTTTTTTTGCTGTCCTGAGGTACAATAACTACTCTTGAAAAAAGACCTGTTTCAGTCTGTGATCCTAAGGTTGAGGGGCTGGTCTGGAGACATGATCCATGTTTTCCAGTGAAACTGCACTGCTTTATACAGCACAGTTTTCAGGAGAGGGGAGAGATACAGCAAAAAAAGAACATGTTTTTGCAGCCTCATGCACAAGGTCTGTGCCTGGTTGGGTAGAGAAGCTTTGGATGACTTCCTTCCAGGGTTCTTCCTTAATACATAATATAAAAATTGGTCTGTTGGATCTAAAAGCAAAAATAATAGTAAGATTTTGTCACTCTTATCACAGCTGCCAGCCTGATATTTACAGGCCTTTCCTGGCAATTCTCTGAGGCTAAGGAAAGGAGTGTGTCTTGAGGACTCTGGGTGAACTCTGAGTTCCCTCACAGGTGGCCAGTGGCAGCACCCCCAAAGCCACAGCTCTGCTGGAGACTGTCAGATAGAACAAGCAGTCATGTTTTCCTGTCCTCGGAGGGGATTCCAAGCTTTGTATGAGTGAGGTATCCCCCTTAAATCCTGGCTGGTGCCCAAGAGGTGGAGGAAAGCATGCTTTCACAAGGGGATCCGTGTTTAACTCTTGTATTGGCAGGTTTTATATGTCTGCCAATTCAGCGGCTTCATACTTAGACAATCCCTCAGGGATCTGGAGTGTGGGAAATGGTTGGAGGATTGACTTTCGTGGCTGAGCTGTTAATAGAGCGAGTTCTACAGTTGTAATAGTTGTAATGTGTTGTATTGGTCACCAGAGGCTGTCCCCTTGAGTGTCGGAGCAGGGAGGGGGCGTGAGCTTGGGGAGAAAACCATAGACGCTATTGGATGTACCAAAACCACCAATAGGAAGGACCCCTGGACTACCCCTGGACTCCTATTGGTTTTCCAATGAGCCAACCAAAACCCCTGGATAAGAGCCAATCAAAACCAGAAACACGATGAGAAGCAATGAGAAGCAACCAGTGTGTGGGAGCCAATGACACGCCGGATCCAAAACCCACCAATGAGGACTCAGCCTCTGGGGTATAAAACTGCCCTACAGCAATGAGAGGGACTCTTTTTCTGTTGCTTGTGTGGTTGGAAAAGGTGTCTGGTTATTTATTTTATTTTGGGGACTGTT
>VXBT01004889.1:0-20630 GCA_013400235.1 Oriolus oriolus
AGAAAAGAAGGTTCAGGGAGAACCTTGTCACTCTCTGCAAGTACCTGAAAGGAAGCAGCAGTGAGGTGGGTCTCTTCTCCCACAAAACAAGTGATAGGAAAAGAGGAAAGGCCCCAAGCTGTGCCAGGGTTTAGGGTGGATATTAGGAAAAATATCTTCATGGAAAGGGTCATCAATCACTGGAATAGGCTGTCCAGGGAAGTGGCAGAGTCCCCATCCCTGGAGGTATTGAAAAGATGTGTAAATGTGGCACCTGGGGACATGGTTTAACTGTGGATTTGGCAGCTCTGGGTTAAAGGTTGGACTTGATGATCTTTAATATTTTTCCAACCTAAAGGATTCTGTGATTCAATAAGTCAGGAAGAATAATTTGAAAAAACAATTCCCAGAAAAATACTTGGGATATATGTATGCATTCAAGTGTTACCATTTCACATTTTAATGAGCCCAAACACAGAAATAATATTTACAGCAGGTATTCATCCTTCAAAAAGCTCCAAAAGCATCATCTTCTGTACAAAAGTTTCACAGCTTCCTGAAACTACTTATATGCATGAAAAATTGAATTTGTTCACTTATGCGTTTTTGAAGACTTGAAACAAAACATTAGTGAAATAATTGCTGAGTCCAGGAAATTACTGCAAAGTAATATGTGACACATAAAATCTGTCAGTGTTACTGCAAGTGAATGTGCTTTGGGCCAGATTGTGTCCAGCCATTGAGAATTTCAGAGAGAAAGAGCAGGCTACAGCAGCTAGACAGGATTTTTCTTTCTTGAAGTTATCCTTCTGTGCTATCTGACTGCTGTGTCCCTGCTCCCAGGAGAGAAGGTCAGGAAAAAGATTATTTTCTAAATCACTGGATGTTAGGCTAAGACCAAAAAAGCTACACCAGTCAGGGCAGACTCATAACTGCCCCTGCTTTGCTCCAAGGAGCAAAACTGGCCTTTGGGAACACGAACTGAGCACCTCAGATGCACAAGAATAAGCACTCACTCCAAAGCACGTCAGGGAGTATTTCACAAACTGCCCACTGAAAGTTAGAGGGAAACATTGTCCATTAATACCCTCCAAGCAGCCCTTAGACACACCTGTAATATTTTCTCTGCCAGTATTAGCATGAATTAACTGCATTAGTTTGTTTCCTTTGATTTCTAAGTGTGATGTAACCTTTAAATTCCAAATCTTTTATTTGTTCTGTCACGCATTTCAGGTTCTCCACAACGGTTCCCTGTAAATTTCACCATGGCTCCATATATAATTTTTCTTCACACAAAGCTGTTGTTGACATAACATTATGCAGAAAAATATATACCCCATCTCTCCAGGCCCTCCACCCTAATTTGTCTCCTAATATTGGAGGTGTATTATGACTTTTATTTCTATTTGCCACTTTAGGGGAAGGATATGTTTATAATTTTGACAATGCATATGCTTATGGTTAAAGAGTATTTTCTGTCTCCAAGCAGGAAGGCAAATAACCATTTTCAGTCACTACTTATTAAATAAAATTGTAGCTAGTAAGTGGCCAACTTTAGCCATTTTTAAGTCTAGCCATTCAGTTAACATGGCATTCCCATGTAGAAGATATTTACCTTTAAGAAAATTACAGGAAAAACAGATATCTGGGAAGGGTAGAGGGGGGAACAGAATGATTCATAGAAAGAGTCATGGCTCCTGTGGAGCTATTCTTTGTTTCACAACACAATCTGTGCTGTAATCCTGTCTGTTCAAAAAAGAGTGTAAAAAGGTCTGTTATTTCACCCCTCATTTACATGGTAAGAGTGTGTTTTGATCCCCAACTGCTGAACAAAGAAAATACAGTAGCCCATGCTCTTAATTTGACCCCTTTCTTTATGAAAAAGCATGTTACTCTAAACATTAACTCTGCTAATAGTCCTCAGAAACACTGCTTTTTGTCTTTGCTGTCACAAACGTCAACCTGCCTTGGCTGTGAGGTTTGCCCTCATTTGAAGGTCCAAGGCTCTCTTACGGGTTCCCCTTTCCAACCACTGTAGCTGATGAGCTGACCTGGTGTGTGCATAACTGTGCTGCACTTGTGATACATCATCTTCACTGGCTTGGGGCTCCTCAAACCATTAGGACTTCTGGGGGAACATGGTGCTTATAGGTGCATGAACTTCACAGAATCACAAAGTGTTTATGGTTCTAAGGGACCTCCAGAAGCTGGTCCAACACTCCTGCTCAAGCAGGCACACCCAGAGCCAGTTACCCAGGACCACGCCTGGACAACTGACATGTCTCCAAGGACAGACACTCCACAAACCCTCTGGACAACCTGTGCATGTACTTGCTCATCCGCACAGTAAAGTAATTTTTAATATAAAAGCAGCCTCCTGAGTTTCAGGTTGTGCCCATTGCCACTTGTCTTGTCACCACTGAAAAGAGCCTGTCTCTGTCCTCTTTGCACCTTCCATTCAGATATATTTATACATTGGTAAGATCCTCCAGAGCCTTCTCTTCTCCAGGCTGGACAGTCCCAGCTCTCTCAGCCTGTCCTCACATGAGAGGTGCTCCAGCCCCTTAACAATCTTCATGGACATTCATTGGAATTCCTCCAAAATGTCCATGTCCTCCTGTACTGTAGAGTCCAGAGCTAGACACAGCAATCCCCTTGTGCTGAGGACAATGCCACAAATGCTGAGGAGAATGCTCATGTCCCTTGACCCGCTGGAAAGCAATACTTACTCTCCACTTGGGCAACCCCCAGTATGCACTGATTCCTGAGGTATTTGCCTCCCCAGGTGCAGAACTTTTCACTTCCCCTTGTTGAACTTCATGAGGTTTTTGGCAGCTCATTTCTTCAACCTGTCAAGGTGCCTCTGGATGGCAGCACGACCCTGACATATCAGTCAATCTTTCCAGTTTTGTGTCATCTAAAAATTTGCTAAGGGTGCACTCTGCCCTGTCATCCAGATCATTAGTGAAGATGTTAAATGGGATTGGATCTCTGAGGTACACTGCTAGTGAGAAGCCTCCAACTAGACTTCATGAGACTGACCACCACCTTCTGGGCCCAGCTATTTCAGCCAGTTTTGAATCCACCTCACAGTTTGCTCATCCAACCCATAATTCAACAGTGCCAAAAGCCTTATTGAAGTCCAGGTAGAAAATACCCACTGCTCTCCTCTCATATCCTGACAGTCATTTCAGGATAGAAGGTTATCAAGTTGGTCAAATATGACTTCCCTTTGATGAAGTCATGCTGATTACTCCTTGATAGCTTCCTTGTCCTTCAGGTGCCAGGAAATTACTTTCAGGATGGTTCTATCAGCTTCCAAGGGATCACGGTGAGTCTGAGCAGCCTCTAGCTCCCTGAGTCCTTCTTCCCTTCTTGGAGGTTGGAGTGATATTTGCTTTTCCCCAGCCTTTGGGAAGCTCTTCCAATCACCATGACTGATCTAAGATCATTGAGAGTGGCCTCACAATTCACACTGACAGCTGCTGGCTTCCTCAGCACTTGAGGGCATATCTCATCAGGCCCCATGGATTTATGTATGCCTGGTTTGTTTAAGCGCCCCAAGACCTGATCCTCTTCCACCAAGGGTACATTTTTCTTCCTCAACCTTTCCTCTGGTCTCTTTGACCTGGGATTCTTGGAGGCTGTTCTTGCTAGTAAAGACTGAGGCAAAGAAGACATGAAGTACCTCACGTCCTGCATAACCAGGTTCCCAGTCTCCTTCAGCTGTGGGCCCTTGTTTTGGTTAGCCTTCTTTTTGTCACCTGTGTACTTACAGAAGCCCTCCTGTTGCCTTTGCCATCCCTTACCCCATTCAGTTCTGGTAAGTTTGACTGTGACTTTCTTCCACTGAATGCTGGGATAACACATTGGTTTTCTGCAGCCCAGGGGATAACTGTGATGAAGTGTTAGAAAAACACCAAGATCTAGAGGATGGTATTCCCTGTCATCATGTCTAACTGCAGACCTGGAGAAGCATCAACTGAAGGGAAGGTACTGCTTAGTGCTGCTACCCAAACACTGTGGTAGGGTTGTCAGCCTGGCTTGAAACAACCATCGAACTCAGACAAGAGCTTGTTGGGATAGATGGGTTGGATATTAAGAGTGTAGGAGCTCTGTTTAAGTCTGCAGTGGAGGCTGTGACACCAGACACTATTAGTCTAGTTTTACTCCCATAACACGGCCACCCTCACATCTCTGCTGTATCCATGCTAGTTCACACCCAAATCCCTTCTCCAGTAAGTTGCTTGTTTTCCTGTGGAGGGAAATCTTAGTGCAGTTGTGTACTAGTTTGAAAAACAAACCAGTGGGAGATCGTAAGTCAGAATTACAATTTAATAGAAAAATTAAAAAGAAAATAAATGCAATATTACAAGAGCACTGACAGAGTCAGAACACAACCTGACACCCTGTTGGTCAGGGTGGTGGCAGCAATCCAAGTGAAATGGTCCTGTTGAAGCAGTGATCCTGTAGAAAAGAAGGGTCTGGTGGTCCAAACAGTAGCTATTGCCCTCTGGAAGTCCAGTAGGTAAGAGCTGCTCTGCTGTTCTAAAAGCCCAGATTATATCCAGGTGGGAATGCTTGGCTGCTCCCCCCTGGGCGGAGCATCTCACAATGGGATGAGGTAATTCTGTGAGTCATGCGGTGGGTCCTTGATTGCCCATTAAACAGAGATAGCTCCCAGAGGGAGTTATCAGGGATGAGTCATGGTAGGAGATAACGAACATTGCCCCACCTGCTTTAACAGCTGGTGAAGAGGATAATAGAATACATGCTTTTGGTTACATCTTACACTGTAACCCAGGACAAATTGATAGGCCAGTTTGCTGAAGGACACATGACAAATAAGCCACCTGGCCATGGCTAATTCTGCATTGAGCAATCCTGTAAACTCTCCCACAAGTCCGTGCACAACCTGGCATCCACATGCCATCACGCGCCCTCCCATGTCACACATCACTCACTGTCAGCATCGTGCTAGAGAACCCCTCTGCTGTAGGCTCAGACCTGCTTTACACTGAAAAGTCACTTTACACTGAAAATTCACAAAATTCTGTGAAGAGTGATGTCTCAAAGTCACAGGGTACTGGCAGACACCTGGATTAAGCTAGGGCAGACAACATTACCCTAGGGCAGGAGAGTCACCAGCCGGCACCACATTTGACAAGGGTCGCAATGTCTCTTGCCAGTGCACTCCCCAGAAGGTGTGGATATAGCATAAAATACAGACTCTGTGTCTGTGTATTTTATTTCATACTATTTTTCTAATTGGCGATAAATATATCTGGAGGAAGAAGAATGACAATGAAACATCACCAAAGAAAAGTCACACATTGTCCTGCAGGTGTTCAAGGGGCAAGCTCCTACTGTGGAGCACTGTGGCTGGAGGTACCTGGCACTGACAAAGAGACAAGACCCCACCCAGCTGGGTGCTGTGTGAGATCCCTGTGAATTCAGTGCAGGGAAGAGAGCTGATCTCCAAAGACTGCATGCTGCAAAGGCAGCTGCCCAGAGATGCCGCAGGAGAAGAGATCTGCCTGAGCTCCTCAATACTTCTGCAGGCAGCCACTTCTGCGGCTTCAACTTCATGATTGGGCTCTATTCAAGGAGTAGATATTCCTGGAAAAAATTGAGGTTTTTATTTTTGAGAGAGAAAGAGAATTTATCTTCTGTCCTGGAATTAGGTGGCATTTAGATTCCTTTGAATGCATTTAGATCATAAAGTAGCTCAGGCAAGAAGTTAGTCACCAAAATGCCCAGACTCAGGATTTCTAAAGGTTTTTGAAAGCTAACTCTGGGCACCTAACAAACTGAGGCTGAACAGTGAAGTAGACTGTTTTGGGCAGTTACTGAGGAGTAGAGAAAAAATAGCCTTGGACAACCCAAAGTGTTGTCTAAAGCATTAGGCTAGTCACTGGAGAGCAGAGCTGTGATGGTTTGGTTAAACTCTGATTGTTTCTCAGTTTAAAACAAAGATATGGCTTGTGATTATTTGGAGGCTTGAAGAACGTTATCAGGTATCACATTTATGCCAGTACTTGTGCTATATTCACACAGTACTGATGATGCCATTACTGAGAAGTTGCCATTGTAATTTATGTTCTGAAAACTGGCAACGGACCTCTGATGTGTAAAGAAGCACTGGCAATGTCCAAATGAGGTAGTAGCTGCTTATCTTAACATATGACCATCTGATGTCAAGTATTCTTACTCCTGTTATCCAAATACATTTGACAGACTTACTTTCTATTTTTCTCTTAATTCTTCTTGAAGTGGGATTTTATCATACCATTTGTATTAGAATTATACTATACAGTTGCCTGTCTCCATTGCTGTATAAAGAGAGGGGTTTCTTATCCATGAACTAAAAAAGATGCATTACATTTCTATTCCAGATAAAGCGCTGATAAATTTATAAAAATAAGAAAGGGAAGATAGTTACACCTTGTATCAAGGTCGAAGTAAGTGGTATCATAATTTCAAAAGTGTTGATAATTTTGTATGTGTGTTATAATGGTGATAAGAAGTTTTCCTGGATAGATATCTCCTACTAATGGTATTCTCCCTCCAAAAGAGACACATTAGAGGTGTCTTCTACACATAAATGACTTTTCTCCCATTAAGTTGAACTTGTCTCCACTAGATTCCTCTAATTGCTCAACAAATCCTACAGTATCTTGTTTACTTAAAGAAACTTCCCTCTCTTCCTGACCATTGCCTCACTCAGACAACTCATCTAAAGCCTTCACGTCTGGGCAGCAGAGGAAGATAAAGCTGTGCCAGCAGTACCTGCAAGAGGACCATGCAGCCCTCCTCATGTCTTTCTGAACTTGCTGCTGCTCCTTGTTCACTTGTCAATACCAGAGCAGAAGAGCCCCATGGTCGCAGCTGGAACTGTGATGGGAAGGCTCTTGCAGGGACCTAGCTGTGTCCTTCCCTTATCAAAAAATGCAGTGGGATCCACAGAGTGTGACAAATGTGTGTGGCAATCTCAAGAGTGCAGCCAGCATCAGCATTCTGAGGGGGCAAGGCAGGTTCTTATGAGATAGGGTGAATTTTTCTGTTGTCACTTCAACATCTTTTTCCCTCCTTAGCCTGGGATTCCATGCATTTGTTCCTATTGCCTGTCCATAAATTGGAGACTGGACCAAATGTAACTCAGGTTGTGTACATATTACTACATGGTTTTAGATTACTACATAGTTTAAGTTTGTGAGGGAGTGCAGTGAGGAACAGCACCACTGAGCAAAGAACACCAAACAAAGACTTGGTAGCTCTGCATTTATGCAAAAGTGACAAAACTGTGTGGGCATCTTTTTCATAACTGTGAATTCTCTCAGAACCTCTCCCAAAAGGCCTGAGGAGCAAACAAAAGTCTGGTCATGCCATTCAGAAGGAGGATTTACATGAATTGTGCAATTGCTTGCATTAGTAGATGCCATTGGCATGTGTTTATATAAGTATATTTTATACTTTTTATTATATAATTTATAACATTTATTAATAATTTAATGACTCAAAAATGTGAGAGATGTGCCAGAAAAAGCCCAAAGAAATCACAATATGTTCCTTTCCCAGAATAGCATGAAGACTGAATTGAAGGCAAAAAGGAGCATTGGGACCATGGATCTAAGAAGAAAATCATATAATGAGTCCCATCAATGAGACATTGACAACTCTCTCAGCTGTCCCTCCTTACTTGTTCTTCTTCAAATGGAGGAGAATTAGGAAAAACCCCCAAATACTTAGAAAGTCTGGGAAATAATATTCCTGATATAAGGTCTCATCTCAGAGACTGGGTATAAGTGCTTATGAAGAAGAAAAATATAATGTGTATTGGATCTGATGTCCTCTGAAGAGCAGAAAAGGAAGGAACCAACTGAGAAAACAGGTGGAAGAAGACATGGTGATTGGCAACAGATTTGTATTTGGACAGTTTCCAGTGTTACAACATTCAGTTTTGTTCTCACTGGCAATAACTCAGCCATCTTCACCAAAGGAAAAAAAAAAGAGCGTAGTTTGAGGAAAAAAACATTGTCTGATGGTCATTCTGACCAACCTTACCAGGGAGTTTATAGCCAAGTGATGCTGCTCCTCAAGGCAAAGAGAAAAACTTTGAATTCATAGGTGACAGACATGCATCAAGATGTGGACTGAAGAATGGGTCAGATAGGTGAAGCAACTGTGAGAGAGGAGTTTCAGAAAACAGAAAATACATAACTGTCAGAGTAACAGGGATGTAATAAGTGAAAAGAAAACATCATGGTATGGAATATAATATCACCTTGTTGGAAAGGACTATTTTAGTCTCAGAAAATGCATATTAATGAGACCCTGAGGAATACGACACTGTTTGTTGAAAATCTGAGCCACTAAAAGGTGAATCAGGTGAAGAGACAAAGCCACACTTCTAGGGAGCCTCAGCACATGGCAGAGACACAGATATGCTTGTACAGCCCAGTGAAACTGACTGATGGACTATAATAGAGTGCTGGGGAGTGAGGAGTACTTAGCAGAAAAAGGTGTCAGCATTCTGTCATGCAGCAGATGTCAGGAGAACTGTAGTTGATCCCCAGAATACATTTTGAGATAACAGAAGAAGAAGTGATTACGCAGGTATATTAAAGAGCAGGGATAGCAGAAAGTTCTGAACTGTTCTGTTCTTTTTCTACTTGAGAACAGAGCATAGAAGCATTTGAGAATTATACATTTTTGTAATGCTAGTGAATGAAAATAAGCATTAAATTTGTCCTAAGCTTGTGACTTCACATCATAGACTCCTCGGAACAGCATATCAGAAAAAATATTTGTTATTGTCGCTGACTTTCAAAAAACTCTTCTATATTTCAGGTAGAATTGAGGGCCCAGGAATCTTGAAGCTTGAGCTAGGTAGGCTTGTCCTTGCCTACAAAGAAAAGGAGATTCTATTTCCCAGTAGGAAAGCAGAAATTAATTCATAATTACAACCTCCTATTTATTAGTTCCACTCACCAGTAATGGACAAGAAACCTGTGTGACTTGGGGGACTGGTTACTGTGGGAGAGCATTAAGCATGAATAGTGAAGGCACAGATCCAACATGCAGTGGGCTGAAACTGGCTGAAATATGTTCCCAGCAAGTATTTCTTGAATACTTGTAAGTAACAACAAAATACAAACCCCCCTAAACTGTTCCAATAGGTTTGTTAAACAATAATAGCCCATCATTTGATGAACATACTGTTTGCCATCAACTGTTTGTCCGTCCCTCCTGCTGATGGAAGAGAGCTCTGGCTGAGTGGACAGATGTTTCTTTCTGCTAACTTTGACAACACTTGGGTCCATAGTCCTTGACCAGAGGAACTAATTAAGTAGTAAAATCAGCTCTTTGTAAGACAGGAAGAAAGAAAGGGTAGAACCACTGAAGAACATGAGGCACTGATTAACTCACAAGTGTTTCCTGTATAATGCAAATCGTTAATGCTTAATGGTCTCTGAGAGTAATGAACCACAACCATAAATATATAACAACAATATCACGAATCATATATGAATCCTACAGTATCTTTTTTCTTTGTTCATTAATTGTTCAATCTGTAAGAATAATTTCTTTAACTTCTTATTTACTAATCTTTACATTTCGATTCTATACATTACAACTGAACTTAGCTGGCAGGTTCTTTGTAGCACGGGTAGCGGTGAAAAAAAATAAGAAAATAGCTCTCCTCGAGTACTGAAATGCAGAAAATTTGCCAGAATTAGCGCAAACGCAGACTACAATCAGCCTAATATTAAATGAACACTCACTGTATCTTTCCTCTGCCTGTTAAACTACTAATTGATGTGCTACTGATGAATAAAAGGGCTGGCATTTCAGCCATGAACTCACTTCACCGCTGCGGTTTACTGAGAGCCCCAAGCTGCTGAGCTCATTACAGATCCCTTCACTGAACTGGCTTTACAGGCAATTTTGTGAAGGGGCAGCATCAGAGCTAGCCCACTGATTGGGACTCCATCGGCTCAGCGGGGCTCCAGGAGTTCAGGGGAGAGAGCACAGCACTGAGCTAAAAATATGTCTTTGCCTCTGTAGTGCCAGGAAGATTGCCTGGCTGCGCTAATTGGGAGGAACCTGGAGATCTGGGTGGTATTTTAGGCTAATCTCGAGGTGGGACCTCTGCAGCATGTATGCGGCTCTGAATATAATCTCCTCCAGCACCGTCATTTATACCATTGCAGGCATTTACAATCAGAACCATCCTTGATTGACTCATGGCTGTCGCTGCACCTTAGACTCATCTTGGAGGAGTGAGGGGGGATGAGGGAAAGTGAAATGGCTGTGCACTGAACACAGTGACAATTTTAATGTGGTGTTGAAGTTATAAAATGGGAGAAATTGCCCTGGTGGAACCAGGGCTGAGTAGGACTGCTGAGATACATAGTCCTCCCTCAGAAACTGACTGTAGCGTTTAGCAACAGAGAGGGTTTTCTTAAACCCCGTCTGCTGAGATTTATTTTTCAGTCCTGCCCTCTTTCTCCCTGTAATCTTATTTTTAATCCTCTGAACAACCTAGCCCTGATATCAACATTCCGTATCTCACCTCTATTTAGAGCCCAAAACTCCAGCGTTTGAAAACTGGGGTGGTCAGAGGAGTGTGTGTTTCTGCTCATCCTGCATGGGCTTGGTAAGTCAGAAGGAAATAGAGGAGAGAGAAAAACAGGAGGAGTGTAAGAAACAGTGACAGACTGAAACCATGCACAAAATCAACAGAAGTAAAAAGTCTGACAGAAAAGACTAGAAGAAAAACTCGATCATGGGAAATATTGAGCTACTGAGCATTTTTGATTAAGTAACACACTGGACTTCTTTCGTTTGTTTGTTTGCTTGCTTGTTTTCACAGATACACAGTTTTGCAGCGTATTGATTGTTTTACAAGTAAAATGTATTTCAGCAAAACAGAATATATAATTCTTCCAATTTTTTCTTTTATTAAGCAACTTCATAAAATACAAGCATGACTGGGTGAGAAATGCTAATGGCTCATTCATTGCATGAAGTATCCTTGCCATCGACCAGTCTACCAACTGTCAACCACAGGCTGAAATACCTAAAGTAATTTTTATAAGTCTCTTTACATGTTACTGCAACATTTTCATGAAACTGTTGTGGTGGAGATTTTACAGCATGTATGAATTATAACAGTATAATTATCCAAAGAAAATGTAAATGCAATTAATTTTAATGTGTTGCTTTTACCCCCAAGCAAAGTGCTTCACAAATTTTAGTGTATCATTTCTTCGCACAACATCAGTCCCCCAACCATGCTGCTGCAGTGATCTTAACATTGGACATAAACACTAGGCAACCTTCCAAGAGAAAGATGAAGAACCTCCCCCAAAGCAAGATGGAAAATTTCAGGATTTTAAAGCACTCTTGCAAATAAACAAAAGAAGGTTTCTAGATTTTGAAACAGCACCTCTTTTCAGGATACTACATCAATATTTAGAAACCCCAATGAAGAGGTTGATGTCTGTAAGTGCTGAAGGGGCAAGCACCTTTTATTTTCCCATTAAGGCCCTGTACCTGAAGCTCTAACCCTGAGGTAACAGCTGATATGTCACGGTTTGGTTTTTTACAGTTGTTGCTAGTTATTTCTAATGCCTTTTTTACAGTTGTTGTTACTTATTTCTAATGCCTTTATGGCTAATACAGTTATAACAAGAACTTAACACAAGACATTGCTCTGGCTTTAAAATGGTTTTAATTCTGCACAGCTGCTTGAGAACATCTGTCTATGAACTTAGAGGCTGTTGGAAAGATTTCAGAGGAGAACAAGTAGCATGGTTAAAAGACTGGAAAGCATTATTGGCAGAGTATGTAGAAGAAAGAGAAGGTACTCAGCCTAGATAAATCATATTAAAGCCCATGTTAAAGGATGACTTAACTATGTAGTGTCTATATGGGGGCAAAAGGATGGCTGTAGAGGACTCTTCAGCCTATCAGGAAAAGGTATTCATGTTACACTGCACCTGGAAGTTCTGGTTAGACAAATTTTTGCTTAAAAAAAAGGTCCAAATGGTCAATGGTGACGGCAATTAACCACTGAAACTGTCTACTGAAAGTTGTGGTGAATTTTTCATCCTTGAAAATTCTCCAAATAAAATATGTTTCTAAAGTATACTTCGTTTTAACCACAGGCTTTTGATTTGAAAACAGTATTAATTCAGGAAAGACCAGAGGTATTCATAGACCTAACACCTATATTATTTGTTACATCAATAAAAATGCAGTGCAAGACACAGCAGTGGGCCAATCATTCCATCTTAATTTAGCTTAGTTTAGTGGGCCAATCATTTTCATTTCAGTTAAATTCTATCCTGAGAGCCCTTGGCAACATTTTGTCCAAGGTTTTGCACAAAACTGTCACTGATGCAGAGCAGCAGAAGGGAATTTCAGGTACATCCTGATTTCAGATCTACAGAAGAGAGTGTAGTAGACTTCAGTGGGAGTTGGTCCAAGGTCTTACTGAGGATTTGAGAGAACAGAAACCCTTTTTCTCTGGCCTCCTGTGTAAGTGGGTAAAGGTTTAGAATATTTATAAAGGCTTAGAATCCTCCTAATTACCATGAGGTTTATTGTGTCAGGCAGATAAATTTTGTGTGTTCTCTCAGGTGTAAAGTTAGGGATAAATTTGGGTATTTCAGAAGAAGAGACTCAGCCCTATCATCAAAGATAAAAGTTATTTTGTCTATAGCAAATTATTTAGTTTAAGTGTATTAAAGTTGTATAAAATGAGTCCTAGAATTTACTTTTGTATGTTAAAAATAATGCTGGTTATGGAAATCTTGTCACTGTTTTTTACCAAATGAGATAGAGAATGCACTTCTGCTTCCACTTCTGCTTCCCTGATCACATAGGGTAATCCACCAACTTAAAATTTTGAATGTTATACACTTTTGATGGAATTTTTTTCTGAAATCTGAGTTTTTAATAGACTCATGGATCCTATTTTCTGGGCCTGTAAATTCCCAGAAGATAAGGGGCCAATGTGTGTGTCTCAAACACTGATAGCCAGATAGCTGTGGAGGCAACCAGGGATTGTTGGTAAGAACGGCCTGTGAGAAAGAACAGGATGTGGCTGGAGAAGTGAACCATATGAAGGTAGGGCAGCACTTTTCTTGGAAAAATACCCTTGTTCTAACTCCTGGAGATAAGCACAACAAGCAAGTGCAAGAATGAAGTCAAGAAGCGGGCATGGACTGTTGACCAAAGGCCAACCCAGTAGGGGAGGATCAAGACCATAAAGGACCCTGAAGCCCTCTTACCCATTTCCCAAAAGATCTAGCAGAATGAACTGCACAAGACAACTAATTTGCATAGAAGGTAAGAAACTTAGCTCCAGGTTGGGAACATTTTTCTGTAAAAAGGTGGCCCTATTAAGCTCAGGCAGCATCCCCTCAGGACCCTGGGCAATCCATCAGCTGGATCGACTTTGGAGTGAGGACTTGTGATCTGTCTTTTTTTCCTTTCTTCCCTTCTCCCTCTCTCTCTCCCTCTGTTTAATACCTCTCTCTTCTCTTTGACACTACCCATTATTCAAAATGCAGCACTGTGTGTCTACGCAGTAGGATAAGGGCCTTACTTATCTCTTTCCATGCCGTGTGTATAATTTACTAATAAGACTTGGTAAGTTTTTGCTGACCTTCTGACTTTTGTAGTTTGTTTTTGACCATGGGTATCTATGAATCTTGTGTCTTCCCTTCCCTTTTGAGGTGGGGTGCCACAGGGCTCTGTAAACATATATTTTCTATATGTGAAATTAAAGAAAGGGGGAAAATGTATTTAAAAGCAAGATCTCACAAGTTCGTAGATTCTACTGAAACTGTAAACTCTCCCTTTACTGACAAACTCTGAATTTTTTAGATTTCACCGTGTCAACTGCTCCTAGCACAGTGAGACAAGCTGCATTCATGCAGAGAATGACCTGATAAATTCTCTTCAAAGTCATGCAAAAGTGAGATCTGGACAATAAAGTCCAAAGATGCCTAATATATAGTAGTAGAAAATAGCATCTCGAATGTATTAGCGTGTACAAAGCTTGCTTTCTAAAACTGGTTCATTGTCTGCTTATGGGGTCCTGATGGGTTCTAGATGCAAGAAGCATCTTTTATTAATGCTTTCTAGTACAATAAAAATATAAATCACATATAAGTCTGTTTTGCCACTGGGTCCTGCATTTTTCACCTGCCTGAAACTCCCACAATGTATGGAATGCCCAAGAAAGACTGGAAGGAGCCATAAATATTAAGTGATTGTATAATGGTGAGGATGCTGCAGTTCATCTGCACTGGTAAAGGCAAGACCTGCACATAAAGTTCCCACTCCTGTGAGTTATGGGTCATTTGCTCATTAGCAAAGTGACTAATCCAGTAGCGAAGAGGATGTCTACTGAAAATAAATTACATTATACTACTGACTGCTGTGATGGATTCTTTATATGCTCTTTGTGTTATCGTTCAGAGGAGCCCTTTTACCCAACCCTTGGTGTTGCTGCCATGTTATAAGGAATTTTATCAGAGCAAACAGGAGTCTTCGTGAGGCAAGAAACAATAGAACAAGCAGGAAATAAATAATAACCAGATAACCAGGAAACAGCACTAACACAATAGGTGTTCAGTCATTAGTTTAAACTGTCGCATTTGTCCTGAAATGATCAGAACAACCACAGTGGAGCTGCAATAGCGAAGTTTATGATAAATCCACGCTTATGCATTTTGAAGGCCACTTCAGGAGAGTTAGAGGAATAAATAAGGATATCAAGGGCTAAAGTAGATGTTGAAAGTAGGTGAGCTGGAAAATATTTCCAAGCATTTAAACCCTGTAAAATTTTAGAAGCACTTACCACTGAAAAGAAACACTGTTTCACTTACCCGACATTTGTGACGACCTAATACTAATATGGCACACTAGATGGGATGTCGAATTACGATGGCGTTTTTTCCACCCACATGTTGTCTTCCCAGACAGCGTTTAATGAGGCAAGTCTGTTCAGCCATTTCAGTCCACATAAGTGGCACAAGATAGTTTCAACACATGGAAAGATCATTCTGCTACTGTCTGATCACTGATAAAATTTTATAGATTATAGATAATTTAACCAAACTACATTAATCCTGGATATTCAAATTCATAGTATTTATGCAAATACTGCAAACTCTGAAAACTAAGGTAATTTATGACAAGATTTTTTTATCATTTAACCTGTTCAGTGCGTACAGGATGAAGAAAAATGATTAGTAGATTCAAGTTTGCTTTGTTCCCTATTGATGCTTACCAACACAAAAGGATCTGCATTATATTTGTAGCATCTGACTGCTTCTTCCACTTTGATTTCTCTTTTGTACCTCTTTTGCTGGAGATACTTAAAAGGAACTATACCAGTCTGTAAGTAAAACAGCCTCTAACAGTGAGCAGCAAAGTTCTGGTTGCTTTGCTTTGCAGCTCTCAGAGTCAGAGCTAAGTTTAATAGGGGCTAGTCTGAGTCATCACCAAAAAAAAAATCTTTTTTTTTCCACTGTACAGTACAAAACAGAGAGAGATTTGAGTTTTCAGTTGTGGTTGTTTATGACCCTCTTTGGTACGACTCGCTGAATTTCTATTTAAGTGCTTAACAACTGGAACAAGCTCCATATATTGCCGCATAAAAAGTCCTCCTTCATCACTTTCTTCCAAGTTACACAGAAGCCTTGATCAGTGAAGGTATGGGATTGCTTTCCTGGCATTTATTGAATAACTATTACTTAAATTATTTTGCTTGTTTGAATGAATTTGTCATGCATTGTATTTTAAAATAGATTCTTTTTGTGTTTGTTATTTACATAAAAATTTCAACGTTGTGCTGCTAGAAATGAGGCAATGAACGCATATATGTAAAACTGAGATTCACCAAAAAAATCAAAGACGAGCGGAAATATACTAGAAAATGCAAATTTTTATGCTGCTATAAAATTGCACTTATTTGAAAGAAATATTTAAAATTAAAACTGTTGCCATAAAAAGTAACCTTCAGCATCTCTGTTTAAGCATTTCTAATTCTTTCCAAGTTAATCTGGTTTCACAGGAAAAGAAAGATGTAGCAAAAATAACCTTTTGCAGCCTAGTGGCAAGAGGCACAGTGGTGTAAAAGTCCTCGAGCAGCAGCCCAGCAGAAGTCATTGCACAGTGACATCACTCAGGGTTGGACCAGGGCTTTAGCAAAGAATTTTTTGAATTTTAAACAGATGTGAGACCAGAATCAAGCTCAACATACAGATACTGTATCAACTGGACTGAAATGTGTTTCTCTATTTCAGCAGCATCAGAGAACAATTCTACCAGTCTGCATCAGTACCTGTAAAACAAGTTGCTTTTCCAAAGAAATCTCAGTAGCTGACAATTGGCTCCCAAAAATTACTTCCTTTCACATTTTCATCAAAGCTATAATTCAATTTAGAAAAAGAAAATAAGTAAATACCCCAAAGATATTTTTCAGTAGTATTTTTATAGCTCAGAATTCTACTCTGAAAAATGAAGTAGGAAAAACACAATGCTATGTATGCAAATGGAATTAAAATACCTGAAGGTTTGCTTTTCCATGGTGTAGACATCACACAGTAACTGACAGGAATTTAAATTTCATCATTATCGTGCATTTGTAGAGTTTCTTCAAAAGTTACATTGATAGTTATTTTGAGATTACTGACTTAGATCACAATACAGTAATTAGTCAAAGTTCAAATTAAAGTAAAATTTGAAAGAAAACGAATCAAGTAATACAATACATGGTGTAGTACTTTTTCCATGGGCAACTCAACTGATAATGTTACAGTGCATGAATTATCAGTGAAGAAATATGCTTTGATTCTACAACTCTGTTACAAAACTGTCTTTGAATTAAGGTGGCAATGCAACATGTGCTAACTTCACTGAACATACTATGTGTGGTTTTTTATATCTACCTTGACAATGTATTTTGCATCAGTTTTATTGTGGCAATAAAAATAGCAAAGGTTTTGAGGACTGCAGGATGTCTCGTGGTGCTCTACTGCTTTGGAGGAGTGTGATTCGTTACATATCACTCGCACATGTCTCACAGTAAAATAATTGTTTGAAAGACTAGGACAAATCCTGAATAATAAGAGTTAATGCAAACATTTTAAAGTAATTCTGTTCCTTATCTGAGCATGAAGTGAAATGAAACAGAAGGAGGAAAAGAAGAACCTGTATTTCAGCATAAAGGGGTTCTCATCTCTTCCTGGTGTCTCAGCTCTCCAATAATTTTTAATCTCATAACTGGGAATTTTGATCATTTTTCATGAAGGAGAATTGCTTGGCTATCTTTTCCACATAATTTTAAACAGAAACTGGAAGAATAAGAAAAACAAGACAAAACAAAACCTAAACCCTGTATGCTCCATTTGCTGAATATATGGTTTTCTTCCCCCAGTGTGTGCGTGTGCCAGATGGCACTGCACTGGGCTGGATGATAATAAACATGAAAAATACAGTCAGTGCATGAGCAGAGATAACTGTGGCTGAATGTACTAGGACTAGGGCTGGTAGAGGGAAGGGGCAGAAGTTCCAGCTGTGAGAGAAAAGCAAAGTTCAGCTTCTCAAGGGAGGAGCCGATCTTGTTTCCAGTTAGTTCCCCCTGCCCAACACGGAGCCACTGGGAAAGGAGGTTGCCCCTGTTTATCCAAGCACCCTGCCCAAAGGGCAGATTTGGGACCATTTCCTTCCCAGTAGAGCCAAGGTCATTAACCTGGGATGATGGGAACTGGTTTGTTTCCATAAAGGGACAAAAAGCCTGAGTGGAAGTGGCTCACCCACCTTTGGGCTCTCATCCCTGGCGTGTGAGGCTGGCAGGCTGCTGAGGAGGGGTAAGGCCCAGCTGGAAGCATGAGCTTAGAATAAGAGCTCTTGTAGGAGACAGACATGTCTGGGTTGAGAGTGTTGACATGACCTTGTGGGCCCCAGTCCCCCACCCTTCATCTGGGCTCCGAGGACACCATCCATCTCACCATCAGCTGGGAATTGTGGTGGGCACAGAGGGGTCTCCTACCTCTTCATAACCTCATGGCAACACCTACATGGGAGGCATGAAAAGAAGCTGCTCCTCTTTGGAGTTCCTCCTTCACAACATCTTTCTGGAAGTGCTTCAGCAGAGACCCCCTTACAGTAACAGAGCATTTGGCCCCTGGCCGTGTGCATTGCTGTTGTCCTCTGTGTGGGCACTGGCTGCACAACATTGTTTTTCCTCTGAGTTTCTGCATTCAAGTCAGTAGGTGAGTTACCCAGACCCGAGACATGTCCAACACCTCCTAGAACACAGGTTTTGGGGAATCCATTTGTCTAGGAGGCAAATGTTTAAGGCGCTAAGTGAACAAATACCTGGCAGAGAAGAGTGCTTACAGTGCATATCATCTCTACTGAAACATTTGTACAAGGCAGGTAGCAGTCTGAGTTCCTGCTTTACTCGTTTGATCACGGGGCTCATGTAGTTGAAAACAGGGGGTTTTTTAACATAGTAGTTATCCTTGGAAAACTCTCTTTGGTGAGGGGAAAGCTCTTCCAGTGAGAAAATTTAATGGTACCTATGCATTAATTTATTTGCCCCATTCACTTCGATCTCTCTTTGGCTTTCTTTGTTATTCTCATTTTTTCCTTCTTATTCACCACTGCATTCTGAAAGAGACAACCTTAATTTCAGGAAGCCAGTCAAATCACAGTGAATAATTATTTAGTTTTAAATAATTCCATCCTTTGCTTCCTTTGTAATTTATGTGATGTTGCTACAGAATGCACTAACCAAGCTAAAGGGAAAGAGTCAGTTTAAGGGGTGAGAAAGAAGCGCTGAATTATTCTTGGTCCTGCAAAGAATATATTTAAGAGTTTCTTAGCTCAGCTCTCTTAGACTGATGAAACTTTCTTCTCTGCTCCCGCATGAACACTAAACAGTCTGCACTGAAGGATGACCACTCTCGTGTGACCACTGTGTCTATGTCGTAGGCAGTGTCAGAGGCTGGGCAGTATCCATCTCTGTAGGCTCACTGGAGTAAGACTATCATTGGAGAAGAAGCTTTGGATTCACTAATTCCTGTGAGATAAGAGATTGGGAAGAGGAAAAGACAACCCCCAGCATTTTTAGATATCAGTGGCACAGACCTTTGCTCCCTGAGCACAGGCTCCTGACATGAGGGTGGAAGAGAGGGGAGTTTCCTCTGCTCACCACATGGTGATCACAAATGTCACCTACAGACAAAAGAAAATGAAAAGGAACAATAAGTGAAACATGGGCAATGATTTAGTCCCTTGAAAATGCGCATTAATCATCTGACATCCCCCAGCTTTACCGAACTGAAAGTTCGTTTCTCATGGCAGAGCTAACTTTGGGACCAGTGCCGGGAGGTGAAGCTGGAGCAGGGCTGGCAGCAATATTCAGGAGAGACAACTGCATGAGTGTATTAAGAAACCGAGTATTCACAAAAACTCCTAACGGACCCATAAATACCCCGCTTAGCTGCTGGTTTAATCACTCGCAAAGACATTGCCTCACTCTTTTAAAGCCGCGCGTATCTGAAGTTTTGGAAGCAATTGTGAATTAATACTTCACTGCCTGCTCGCAGCGACGTTTCCTCGGCGTTAGCTCATTAGAGTGCCTGAAAGAGACCCGACAGAAAATAAGTTAAGTGCAACTTAAATCATCATCCGATTCGACGCTAAAAACACCACGAAAGGCGAGGCGTTCACCAAAAGGTTGCAAAAGGCGTCAGCTGCACCGCAGTTAGGAGTGGAGGGAGCGGGATTTTGGGATGTGAGCGGGCAACGTGGCTGGGATCCCAGTCCCCAGTTGTGGTGGTACTTTTTTCCTCTTTTTTCCTCCCCCCCCACTTTTTTTTTCTCTTTTTTTTAGGTGACTTCGAAAGATGTCACGGCAAAGTGAAATCTTTGTGGAGGGCTGATCATGCATTCAGACTGTAGAGTTTTCAAAATGTGATGTTTTGCAATGATGACATTAGAGTAGCAACCAAGAGTCCGAGACAGCAACGCCTGCTGCAGCTGGGCTTCGCTTTGAAATGCCCAAAACAATGGGGGCCACTGTTCTTCATCGCTTCGCCTTTCCATTCCATTTGCATAGTCTGTTCTGCCTGATTGACCAGCTTGGGCTGTCCAAGGGACCAGCATTGTTCACAGATCACTTCAAGATGGCACAGATGACAAGATTCAGGTGAGAGATGAAGTGGGATGATTCTCAAATGCCGTAAGAAAAAGCTACCCTGGGAACTTTTAGCTCAAGTGAAATAATTCGAGAATTTAGGCAGGTTTGTTTTTTGGGTTTTTTTTGGGTTTTTTTGTTTTGTTTTTTTTTTTTTTAAGAAACCGATCATATTTGGAAATGCGCTGCCATGACACACAAAAAAGTAATAGGAGGTTTATGTGTGTTTCGTTGAGGTGTTTTGGTTTGTTTGTGTTTGGTTATGTTGGGGGGAATTTTTTTTTCTGTTTTGTTTTCTGGTTGGTTTTTTGTTGTTTTTTTTTCCTTTTCCGTCCTAGACCTCAGCTTCCTCAGGTTAAGACACGAGTCGTGCCGTTGGAAACCTTCGTGAATAAAAGTTTGCTTACCAAAAAAAAAAAAA
>VXBT01004890.1:234-15415 GCA_013400235.1 Oriolus oriolus
TAGCTTTTATATATTCTTAGTGCTTTTAGCCAACATAGTTATAATTCTTTAAGTTTGATAACTTCTCTTAGACCCAGTATTCCGTTAAGCCAAGAGACTAAACATTCTAGAACCTCAGAACACATTCTGTAAACAAAGACAGGCCCATCCAAGGGGGGGGTTCCTCGATGAGGGGTCTTGCTCGAGTCCCTCACTGGGGAATCTTTGATAGATATGCTAATTTTTGCAAGGCCTATAATTGTATACACATCACATTGTGTGTGGCCATTTTCTTCGGTGGGCATTTTGGGGTGTATTTCGATGTGCATTTCAGCGCACCTAAGGATCCTTAAATAAATACCAAGGTAAAAACCCTTTTCCCCTCTTAACTGTGTTCAGCTCTCTTAATTTTAAGACCAGGAAAAGGCGTCAATCTGATGAGGTGGAAAGGTCTGGAAAGCACACACACCTCACAAGCTTAGCTCTACGTGAGAAAGGTAGATCAGAAAACTAAGTGATCAAATGAAAAAAGAAGGGAGGAATGGGCATGAGCAATAGACAGGTAGCTGAAAATATAGAGTAACAGAAAACAGGTACAGTAAAAATGCCTCTCCAAAAGAGATCCATAGTATTAAAGCTTAGCTATTGGACACAAATATATTCTCAACAGAACACAACAGAGTATAAACAATTGATCTCAGACTTCACATCTTAAGAATTACAGAACCATACTATGAAGTTATACAGGATACTGCTTGCTTTCCAGCAAAACTCACTAAAAGAAAGGAGTTTCATCACTGAAGCTGCAGTGGCCTATTTTATTTATTTATTGATACTGCTCATGAATAATGTACAGCATTGCAACACTTCGTAAATGAAACAGAACACAAGATCTTTACTGGACTCATAGTACCACTGAGCAGTAATAATCCTATTTGCAAAAATTACCATAAAAAAGGAGAAAAAAGGTCCTGACAGATTTTTACATATCCTGTACCACCACTAACCCAGGCCAATCATCAGCTTCTGGAAAACCTATCAGTAACTTTTTTGTGGCAAATATATGTACAAGATAAAAAATAGATAAATATATGCCTCTTTACATAGCACAAACATTGGGAGTAGCACAACTCTAGCTCCATCATGTTTCAGGAAGACTACAAAACTCAGCTTGGAGAGAAACAAGTTCATTCAGCAACTCTGTGCACTGTGAACCATTACTGCCTCTTAGAGCTTCAATAACATTATGCTGTCAAAATTGTTCTATGACTTTAAATCTTTTTCCTTTATCTGCTTCTGTAACTTGCATTTGAATATCTTTTGCATTAAAAATCTGAGTAAAACAAAATGATTAATGCCACAGATTTCCAATTGTGATGCTCCAATCTATTTAGTTACATTCCATAGCAAAAACTGTGCATGTTGTAAATATGCAAATATTGTAAAGCATTTCAAAACAATGCAAACAGGCATCATCAGATTTATAAATCAGACTAAGGCCAATTAAAAGACCCCTGGCAACCAAGAGTGGAGTTACCAAAGGGGCTAAATGGAGCTGCATCCCCTTCCCATCACTTAACACTGGCCACAATAAGGCTGAGACTACACTAGTAAAATCTAAAATCCAACTGCAGACAAATTAAAACAGACAAATTAAAAATTCACATACCTCCTTAAAACAGAGACTGGAATTTCTTTGAGGCATATAGGATATCTTTCTGTTCTTTCACACTGTGCCCTAGTATAAAACAAACTCAGATGTCAGCCAGAACTATATTCCATCAGGCACTTTTCAAAATTTAAGAATATGTACTGTATTTAATTGTATTTTTCACCATTTAATAAACTCATAGTTATGCAGCTATTAGAAATTTCTCTTTCTAAAAGAAAACAGAATACTCAAGAATTAACACTCTGGTGATTATTCCAAATTTGTCGAGAAAATTAACCTACAGCGCAGTTACTTTTTCTCTTGGGGAAGAAAAGGAAAAAAAAAGAAAAGAAACATAAACCCAAACCAAAACTCCCAGTGCTGACTGGAAAAAGGACATAGCAAATCAGTTTTATCAGGGCAAATGATGTACTTTCCTTCCAATGACAAGGTTATGTCCTTGTTTTCCTTTCTCCTCAGAAGTATCACCTTGTAGAAAACTGTTGTTAGAGTGGTGTGTTTAATTTCCACCTCCCTGTGCTCGTGTATCATCTTGGATTAAGCAGGTGCATGGTTTTTAGCTGAATTGCTGGTCTTTCACCGGGAATTCATAATTTGATTCACCCTTAATACACAAAGAGCATAAAAGCATAGAAAGATAATTATTTTTGAACCTGAAACTGCAAAACTGTTTCCTGATTTTGGTTCCATGGATATTTCAAAGAAACTGGTTTACTTGATCAAAAATTAAAAAGTGTCTGCAAGGAATACCTCGATTTATCTTTTTTTTTCTTTTGTTCATCAATAATAATATGAAGATTTTTTTCTCTTCTTATTCCCTCCCTCACACCATTCTCATATTTGAAGGGGGAAAGAGGGGTATTTTAAACTTTGAACAAATGTTAAAACTGAAAATTAGTCTAATGTCAAAAGCACTAATGTAACACAAATGAATTATTTGCCCTCTTGAAACATTTGGGAAAATGGATTTACATATTGTTCCCTTCCCTACTTTTTCTGTGCTGTTTCCGAAACATGCAAGTCACAGTCACTTGCTGTACTGTCGTATTGGGAGAGAGAAAATGCACACTGAATTTCAAAGTACACACTTGTTAAAATTTGTTACTCAAGCAGAAGACCTAGAGACAGGCAATACCCTCTGGTGCTCTATCACCCTCGTAGTTAAAAAAAAAAAATCCTCATGTTCAACATAACTTCCTGTGTTTCAGTTTAAGCCCGTTACCTCAGGTCTTGTCACTGAGCACCACTGGCCCTGTCCCCTTTGCACCCTTCTGTCAGGTATTTATAGACATTGACTTACCTCCCTGAGTCTTCTCTTCTCCAGGCTGAGCAGTCCCAGCCCTCTGAACCCTTCCTCATAGGTGAGATGCTCCAGTCCTTTCACCATCCTTGGGGCCCTGTGCTGGACTTTCTCCAGTACATCCGTGTCTCTCTTGTACTGGGGAGCCCAGAACTGAACACAGCACTCCAGGGGCGGCCTCACCAGTGCTGAGCAGAGAGGAAAGATTGCCTTCCTTTAACCTGCTGGCAAGACTTTGTGGAGGTAGTATTACAGCAACTATTAGAAAAATGAGAATGCTGCATTCTCATAATATTTTTAGTGCAAACTTTTGTATATACTATAAAGCCTATATCTTCCGCTTATGATAGAAACAGAAGCTATTAAGCCACAAAGGCACCACAACATGTCAGAAACACTGTGATAAGGATCACTACAGGATAAAACACTGCTGTAATTTTCATCATTTCCAAAGACAATGATAATGTCTTATACAACCCACACAAGTAGCATGTTGCCATACACCTTCCTACACTGCTTCCTGCATGAAATGTTCCCAACAGTGTCTTACACTATTATAAATCAGCAGCAACCATTATAGCTCCCAGCACTATCAATCTACAGAGACACTACAAAAGTCACCTAACACTGCACCACCAGATGTTAGGGGAGATTTCATACATCAAGTTGAATGCACAGGTGTCACCTGGAATAATTTTTCTGAGAAGATTTTGCATACCATTTATCTAATTGTTTCCTACATAGTCATCAACACATACTTGAGATGGCTCTTTTCTCCTTATTATAGCAAGTTCAATGGTTTTTTCCACCAGATTTCACAGTGTAGCACACGATGAAATCATTAAAACAAGTATATTTACCAAGTATTTTGCATTTTCATGAAGGAAAGAGGCCCTGTCTGCCAGGTCAACAATCTCCCCTCACAGCTCCTAGTTAGACTGCTAATGTTTCAGGACTTCGTCTTAGGGTATCTACGAACATAAATACATGAGAACAGCAGTTCTCAACTATTTTCATGCCACACAGGTCTTTTTCTTTACATAAACTATTCTGGCAACTCTTGTTTGCCAAAACCTCTTCTGACCGACAACTATGGAAAGGACAAAAAATTCAATACCTTTAACACACTCCTGTGAGCAACAGTTGAAGGAACTCAAATTCTGTCCATGGTAGAAGCATTCCAAGTAAGCTGGGATGTAGACTATTTCACTAACCCACATAGGTCTATATTCAGCATTTTAGGAATGCCATGGCTGAGTTTGGCAGGGTTTTGTGCAAAAACAGCCAAGAAGCTCCGTTTGAAAGAACTCCCAAAGTTTGGCACATAGTTCTTTACATCAGAGAAGGAAAAAAAAGCCATGCACAGGGTTTCTCTCAAATGGAATTCCAAATTTTTTCCAGTTTTTAGCATCTAAATCACTATCAGCTTCCTGGTGAATTGAAGAGTATCCCCATGGTCTGGTGTGCAAGACTAGCTTCTAGTGCTGTGTTTTCTCTTCTTGCATTATCTAGAGAATAAATATTTTTAGTGGTTCAATGGTTATCTTTCCCTCTCTGAAGTTTAATAATTTAAAAATATTCTAATATAATAACACTAAAAAAACCTGATCAGTAGCATTTATTCATTTAGAATAGATGCAGAAGGTGGGCAGAATCTTCATCTGGGTTCACTGAGGAGCTGATTATAACCATTTTCACCTGTGCCATGACTTTGTCAAATGATGGTATCCCTGGTGGTCCGACTGCCAACACACCTCCACCAATCCTGCAGACAAGGTTCCATCAGCATTTTCTCGAAATCAAAATGAGAATGGCAAGAAAGGTGTCCTGCACTGTTTACAGTGAAAAATAAAGTATATTCAGAGGATGGGAGAAGCAGATAGGAGCTAGGGCTTCCCTGCTTTCTGTCTTCTGGGAATCAAGCAGAGAACATGAACAGTA
Source organism: Oriolus oriolus (assembly GCA_013400235.1). Lineage (NCBI taxonomy): Eukaryota > Metazoa > Chordata > Aves > Passeriformes > Corvidae > Oriolus > Oriolus oriolus. The sequence continues at coordinate 5,127 of VXBT01004890.1, forward strand.
ATCCAATTAACTACACTCTTGAGGCAAAAACTAGGGAATAAGAGACAAGTACAGGCAGGTCCCAGCAGGACAGGAAATCAAGAAGGTGTGATGGGCACATCACAGTATAGATGAGTAGAAGACTGCAAAGTTAAACACCACCACTTGTGTTGGTAAATAACTCTGCCACTACCCAGCAGCACACACTAATGTGAGAGTTTAGACTGATCCAAGTCAGTGCTGTGGCTTTGCTCTTTGAATTGCTTCCCCTTCTTCTGACTCTCTGCTGGTTCTCACCTCACCTTGGTGAGACACTGCAAGAAACCTTCTCTGGTTTTCCTGGCTTATGTCTCTGCCCTGCAGGGCTTCCAGCCTGGTTTACTACACCCCAGCCAGGCAGCAAGGCCAGCACAAAAGTGGCAGTGGGAGAACACAGCCTGGGGTAAGACCTTTGCTTTGTGGTGGGCAGGTAGCAATGACCAGTTGGCTTAGTGGTCGTATGGAACTGTACAGTGAGATGACGTGTATGCTCTAGGCATTTCTGCTAACAATACGATGAGCTTTCATGCAGTTTTGCTTTCATTCAGTCCTCCTCTGAAGGAAAATATTCCTTGTGGAGGCAAATATTCAAAAGTGTTGGCTTATATATGTTTGGAAGAGAGGTCTCTTTTATGAGATTGACATGTCAAGAGGTAGCATCTAGGGCAGGGAAGGAGGATGGCAGCAGAGATTTAAGCCCAAAGTTGTCTTCCAAGTCTCCAGAAATGTTTCCAGTATCATCCTCATTTGTTTTGATGGATTTGATCTGTAGGTTAGCCTTTCTTGTCCCTTTCAGTCTGCCTATTGCCGTTGGAATTAGTAAAGAGCAACTTGTGCTATCCAAGTGGCTTGTTCCTACTGATGAGATGCAAACAGACACCTAAAAGATGATTTAAAAAAAAAAAAGGACTACTAATTTTGAAAAATCAAAATGATTCCCACTGGCCCCATAAGAATCCCTTAGCTATATTCAAAACAGTTGTGTAGAAGCCTTCATGTCCTAGTACCAATCTCCCAAACCGTAGTGTCCATCTTCACAATATTCTTCATAAATTCAGTTCTCGTAAATTCAATTTTAAAGATCTCCTATGTACTACATACTTGCAAGGCAACATATTGTGGTGCAGTAACTGGTAACAATACCTGCAAAAGCCAAACAGATGTGATCAACCAGTGCATACATTCTCCTCACAGTTCTTTCCTCTTGAAGCTTGGTGACATTTTTGTTTCCGTGTACCCAACACAGTTGTACCCAGCCCTCAAATTCCATCCTGTTAAATAAGGATAAATTTTTCCTATCCCAGATATTTATTTATGTTATGCAGAGGAGATGTTGTAATAATGAGTATTTTCACAAGGACATTGGCAAACAGTTATGTGGAGGCTGTGTCATCCTCCCCAAATTAGAAATAATAACGTCTGACACCTGTTAAGAAGGAAAAATTCTAAGGTATGGTAAACATCACAGCGAAAAGTTTTGAAGTTGCAAAGGTTTTGGTTTACAAATACAGTACAGATAGGCAGCCCCTGGACAAAGGGCTTACAACCAAGTAGAAAAGAAAGGAAAAAAGGTGGTTACAGACATGAGAGCCCAGGCAGATAGCAAGTCAGCACAGATCAATGTGGTCAGTAGTATCCTCGGTATATTCACTGTTTATAGGTGCAGTCATGGCTAAGATGATCTAAAAGTTAACTGCTGACAAAGAAGGGTAAAGCTGCTCCACTCTTCTGCCCCATGAATCATATTCCCTTGCTTTGACATTGAAACTCATTTGCTCCCAATCTGTGAAATTGAACAGGCAGAAAAGCGCTTATAAAGAAAGGCAATTGTTTTTCTGCCAATCTAGCTTCCTTAAACATCTCACTACATGGTCAGACAAGTAAAAGTGATGGCACAGGAGACAGAGTGGGAACACAAGTGTAGGGGGGACTGAAGGAAAAAACATGGATTTTGGTAACAGATGGCTGTGAGGTTTACTGAGCTGTAAGATAATGCCAGACTGCAACTTAAATGCTGTCACTGGTTTCATAGGTATTTTGGTGGGGATGAGGCAGATGTACTAGAGACATTTATGAGAAGCTCCTTTTATAGTCACAGGTAGAAAGAAAGAAAGGTGAAGACTGCTGCTTTGAAAACTTCTGAGAGAGACTAATGGAACGAATGGTACCCGTCTCAAGAGCAGATAATAATTTTGTTGCTTTCTCAGTTGTTTGAGAAGTGCTTTCTCAGCACTTCCCCACATAAAACCTTTTTCTTAGAAGATGCAAATAAATGAAAAAGGAAAATAAAGAAAACTGACCAGCACTGTGTCAGATCTGACAGTGGACTGGAGAAATTAAATGAATGATAGGATCAGTGATAAATAAACAAGGATTTTGAGCTGAACGTCTCAAGCATGACTGAAATACAACGTAAGCAACCCCTCCTCCCCTGCTTAGTCAGTCTCCCTCAAAGATGTTCTCCCACCAACACTAACAAATTGATGTAAAAGAGGGCTTACAGGAACACAGGTAATTCTTTCCTGGCAGAAATGTATCTTCTTATCCAGCACTCAGGAAAGAAAATCTCTTTTATTACACTACATACAAAACTCATCCCTTTTTTACACAATCTTCTTATGATAAATATTCTCCTTATCATTTACCTAAGACCAGAGCTCTGGCACATCACAACCAACATCAAACTACAGTTTTTGTGACTATTGTATATAAAGTACACACAGGGTAAACTATTGCATGTGTAAATACAGAAAACTATGCATTATTTTAGAAGACAAAACCTGGTATCTTTGGTCATTTAGGAAGAATAACAGACTGTGATTTCATACTTGTAATATAAAATGGTTGCTCTTTTCAAAAGTCCAAACCAATGGGTACATACAATCCAGACATCAATTTTACTTGTTTCAGAGCTCATAAAACTTCCATTTTAAATTATGCAAACTAAAGTTTTCATAGACAATTTCGTGTTACACTGTCAATCCACTAAAATTTTGTCCTCTGTTCTAGCCTTAAAATTCATTATTTTGCTAAAAAAAAATCGGTCTGAACCAATAAATATCAATAAACATAGGAGGTTTAATTTGCTTCTCTTCACCAGATTTGACCACTCTCTCTTCCACTTTGCTCTCCTTGTCATAATTTCTGATGAATTTTTGTTTGTTTGTTTGTTTCCTTTCTCCAGAGAGCAAAGTTACCTCAATTCTTCATTCATGGGTTAAAATTTCTTTTCCTTGCCACTATCTAATCAACTTTCCAAGCTGATGCTGACCAAATAGAATGAGGAATTCTGAGAAAGACAAAGAAAAATAAAGTCTATGCTTAGTATTTTCAATAAATACATAAACAATAAATCCTACAAAAGATAATTATTACAAACTCAATTATTCTCAATAGTTAAATCAGCAGGGTGTAAAATGATGCATCACATATGGCAAAATCAAAGGCCCACTTGGAATGACTAAGAAAGAATAGAGCATTTAGAAAATAGCAAACTGAATTTAATTGAGCAATAGTACCTCATTCCTGCAAAAATATATACACACTAATAGCTAGACTGTGAATGTATTTAGAAAATTACACAATTTTGTCATTACTAGAAGACTAGTAGTATTTAATAATGAAGGTTATAGTCTAGGAAAAAACCCTCAGTTTTTATTCCTATGGAATCAATATAAAAGAGGCATAAGCATTATTAAGGCCCACATTCCCATCAGCAAGGCTTCTAATTAGTCTTTTAACTTAGAATTTTTCTTACTGATACCAAGAGCAAACTCAACTTGATTTTCAGACTGATTTAATAGTAAGATATATTGCTCTTTGACTTGCAAAACAATATATTGCAATTATGGGATAACACTTTTTTAAAGTATCTTTTTGTATGAGAGGATGCTTTAAGATTTCACGCTGAATAAAAGGGAAAGAGAGTTGTAAAAAAGCATTGCTACATCCTTAAAATAAAGACTAGAAATCAACACAGTTACTGTTTTTTCTATGTTGCTTATAGAAAATTGCAGTCAATTCCTATTTGTAGGGTAGTTCAGAGGCAGTTTACTTATTTCTAGGATACATCCCTTGTTGCCCTCATTTTAAGATACAGGCCTACAGTTCCTGCCTGGCAAATGCCAACTCTGGACACTGTAATTAAAGTGAATTTGTGCCTGCTCTTTGCTTCTCCTGAACCTCAACCCTCCCACCACCTTTTGGTGTGCCTACTCCTGTGAGTACGGATCGAAGATCCTTCTGGGCAGGCAGGAGGACACCTCACGTGTCCGGGGAATACGCCAATATTTTGTCATCATTTTGCCTGCCTGGAGCAGATGCACACCTGCTTTCCTCAGTGGCATATCCAGCAGCCATGATCCCTACAGGCCACATTTCTCCCCATGGATGCAGTCTCCTGTTTTTCACAGCAGATCTCCTCTGCCCTGAGGACACTCTTCTCACAGACTGTACTCACACAAAGCATCTTCCTTCTCCTCCTTTTTGCTCCTTCTTGAGAAGAAACACACATGCATAGGTGCAAGGAGTCTGCATGGATGAACATGATAAGCAAGGAGCTCCTGACAAAACCCAAACATAAAAATGCAGCATACCAGAGGTGGAAGCAAGGACAGGCAATCTGGAGGAATTCAGAGACACTGTCTGAGCATGCAGAGAGGGGATATCTTACTAACCTCAACCTTAGTTAAGTCTTAGACATTATCTCCTGTACAGTCTCACAGGCAAACTGATGAAGTAGAGACTACCTGAGCAAGATGTATGAATATTAGCTGAACCATCAGTCTTACAGAGTTTTGATCAGCAGCATGGAGTCCAGCTGGGCACCAGTCAACAGTGATACATCTCAGGAGTCACTACCGGGGCCAAGGCTGTTCGACTTCTTCATTACTGACCTGGATGACAGCAGGGAACCAGACCCTCAGCAAGTTCACAGATGTTCCAAGAGTGGGAGTTGTTGATACACCATCGCTCTTGGGTGACCTCAGTGGGATGAAGAAATAATCAGACATGAACCTTATGAAGTTCAATGAAGGGAAGAGCAAAGTCCTGTACCTGGGGAGGAACAACCCCATGCACCAGCTCATGCTGAGGGATGACTTTGCATAAAGTACCTGGGAGTCCTGAGGGACAAGGTGGGGGTAAGCCAGCAATGTGCCCTGTCACAAAGACAAGAGCATCTTGGACAGCACTGGAAAGAGCACTGCCAGCAGAATGAGGGGGGTCTTCTTTACCTCGCAGGATCACACTCTCCTAAAGGAAATTGCACTTGACATAACTGGCACTTTCTATATTCCCTCAGGATGTTGATTGGAATTATGACAAGGTGGAAATTCTGCCCTCTAGTTGTTCAGTCATCTCCTCTGTCCTTCATGGTCATGAGTCTTCAGAAGGCAGATGCTGGAGATGATGCAGATGATGCAGAAGTGAGAGTCCCCAGAACAGTATGACTTGCCACTGCAAATGTGTTGCCTTTTAACAGATATGAAAGTTCAGTGATCATTGAGATCATTGCTGACTTTTCTTCAGCATGGCTTGGCAGTGCATTCTCATGTTTGTCATTTCTGCTTGGCTTTCAGCATTCAGAAAATGAAGAAGTTAGTGAACTGTAGCACTTTGCTTCTGTGCCTTAAAATAAAATATTAACCTCTAAGACTACTTGAGGAATTTTCAGCTCTAAGTAGGCTTAGATTAGATGTTCTGCTATTTTTTATTTATAGCGTATGTTGCTAGTAGCTGGAGATTCCCTTTTGAAGAATAAAATCAGGACATGGAAAGATTTTCTCACTGCAGATGTGGCTCTTACTCCCATTAGTGCAAACTGTTGAACCTGCTGTGAGCTTTTTTATTCTAAATATTTATATTTGCAGACTAAAATGACAGGTAGTAGAATAAAAGTTTAGTTTCCCACTGATTTTTTTTGCATTTGTTATTGCCTCTCTGGAATATGGCAGAGCCACCAATACCCTTGTAGCATGCAGTGTTGTTTAAGTACTTCATTTTATACAGGAACATATAGGCTTGCATTCAGCTGCTACTTTTTATTACTGTTCCATACAATAGTCAATGCAGAATAGAAATGACAAAATTGGGGAAGAAAAACCCAGGCAAGAAGCTGGCAGAATAAATTCAAGACAAATTTATCCTGTTAGTGTCATCCCTTTCAGGTAGCAAAAAGCATCATTTACACTAAAAACCACTCTGATATTGCAGTGTATTTTGATAACAAGTTACTGGGTTTTTAGTAAACAGAATTTGAACATCAGCCATTTACATAGGCAGACCTTCAGGTGCAAGCTTCATTTTGCCACAAGATGAATTAACACAGAGACTGGGCACGTAGAAAATCCCAGAGAAGTTATGAGATCACCAAGTTCAGTTGGTAAAAAAATACTACACCAAAAATGGCATTTTTTTCTTTTGCCATCTTCCTTTTTCATCTACCAAAAGACCCTTCTTCCTTGGGACCTGCTCTGTTACTTGATGGTATTGCTGATGTTACAAAACACCAGCATAAACACCCGCCTTTTTTTTTTAAATTTGAACATGAAAAAGTAGTCTACCCTGGAAAAGAGGCTCAAATTCACCATTGTCCTATCTATCAGCAGTAGATCCTGAGCTATCATCCTTACTACAGCAAAGAAATCAGGTGGGTCAGCTGAAGTGAGTGCACATTAGGTGCTCTCACTAAAAAAACTGTTAAAAGCTTTGTCTCAGAAACACCTGGCTCATAGGAATAATTCTTAGCTTTCATACCAAGACCTTTAGTCATGAAGGTTTTTAAGCAAGTGCTACTACCATGAAATTCTTTGCTGTCCTCTTTCCTGTAAATATAGCCTCATAAATATTAGGTTTAGGGGTTTTTTAAAATTTTAAATGTATATTTGAAAATCTTGCTGAATCAGCATTCTGTATTTGCCTTCTTGTGGATGTCCGTGACTCTGTGGAAATTCAGATAATAAAAGTGGCAGAAAACAACTTGGTACTAAGAAATATGAGTTGGAAACATAGGAAAAAGTCTTTCAGAAAAGGACTGATCCTCCTCTGTCTGCATTCTTCTCTCTCCAAAAAATATGACATACTCAAATGCACATCAACAACAACAGACTACACTGACAAAAGTTGGGAGTAGAGGTGGAAGCAAGATCTCATTGAAACATATTTGCATTTGAAACTCTTGATGATGACTGAAATTTATGCATCTAAATTACAATTAAATAATGTTAAGGTTGTGAGTAACTCACAAGAGCAAAGAAATGTGCAATTAAAGGGAAAATACACCATATGTCCTTTGATATCAAGGCATATTGCAGTGCATTAAGGAAGTCATAAAAGAGACACCCTGTTGTGGTTATGTGTTCTGAGACATGTGGCACATTTCCATTGTAGCTATCTATTTCCCTGCTTGTATGCATCTGTGCCATTACTTAAATGTTGATTTTGAATGTGAATTTCCCTTTGCATGGTAAAAAAACAGAGCTGCAGACTCGCTTTTTTCAATATTTCTTTAGATCTGTTGCTATCTGTGAATATGGAAGTCCAAAATGTTAAACACATGAATGAAAAAACATCACAAATGGCAAAAAAAATTGATTTAATTTAATCCTCAGACAAAATGAGGCAAAAGACATAGTCTTAACAACTATAAAGGAATACTTACATCTTCTCTCTAAAAACTGACAGAGTTGAATTCCAAACACTGTTCTCCTCTATTTTGCACGGAAATAGGAATGTACTAAAAAAAATCACATATTTAGTTTAGACTATTTGGAGAAATACAATGGGAAATTACTCGTTTCATTTTAAGGTTCCTCACCTGTGGCATCCCACAAGCCTATTTTTTTTTTTTTCTCAACTCAAAGCCAACCTGAAAGTGTGGAAGAACAAAATGGAACATTCAGATCCTAAGAGCAGTGTTTATGTGGCTGGCATCTAACCCATATTGTCTCAAACACTGCGATCGCCAAGACACTCCAGTGCAAAATACTTTATACACAGCGGTCAGGTAACCAGAGCATGACATCTTGATGTCATACTTGTGGAAAAACATTTTGTGGCATTCCCAGTGTATCTCATGGGAAATGTTTGTTATGCCTGCAGCCTTGGGACACTTTCAGACACCTCACCAGTTCTCCAGGGACAAGTATATGCTAAAAAAATAAGTCTCCATAATTCTGTTACTAAGTGGGTAGGAGATGGTTGGTTGAGATTACACGCTGATTTGGCCACAGCCATCATGCATTCTTCATTCGTAGGGTTCTTTGCTGCTGTTTGTAATAACTAAAAAAGTACCAATTTGAACACACAGGTACTACAACAGTTACTCTCCGAGTTCACTCCAAGGCCATGTAATAATAACCATGAATCACCATGAAGCATATCAAATGTAGAAAAATACGGTTTCTTCAAATCTTCCTTTTTTATTTTTGGTTTCTTACAAGTACTATAGTGATCATGATAATGATGACGATGATAGAGTGCATAGAAGACAGAAAAAAGTGGACCAAAATAGTCCAAAAAATAGACCACAGTGATGAGTGAAAAGGTTAGAAACACAAAGTAATGGACATGCTGGCATTGCTCCATCTTAGCATAACCTACAGAGCAAGCAGTGAGCCACGGATATTTCCAGATTAGCATCAACTCAAGTCCTGTATAATCTGAAGAGACAGGGCAGAAGAAGTGCCATTCTGGTAACAGAGAGCATCAGGCCCAGGTGGCGAGCCCTTGGGGAGCGGGATGCTGTAGGAATGCTGCAACAACTTGGAGCCAGCAGCCCGGGAACTGGTTGTCAAGGGAAAAAAGCAGGGGGTGACGGGCAGTCGCAGCACACCCTCGGACAGCAGAGCCAGCAAGAGTAATCGTCATGGGGCTGGGGACAGGAGCCAGCCTAGACACAGTCTGAGCAGAGAGCATGCCAGTGGGGAAGCAGCTGCACAGCCACGGGGTGGCCGTGGGTGCCACTGACGAATGTGCGCTGTAACCAAAGCGCTGGCTCGGGCTGGAGGGAAGGGCAAGGGCCTTCCGCCAGCAGCAGCTGAGAAACAGAGCAAGCAGCGCACGTGTAAGGACCGAGATTCACGTCTTGTGGCGTGGGCTGTGGTATCCTGTCACCGGGTGTCCTGCCAGCCACGGCAGCACACGCACCTCTGCCAGCTGCAAGAGCGGGCATCAGCTGGCAAAAGGCAAGGAATTCTGTACCCACAGCCTGCAGTGTGGCACTGGAATGCACTCAATTGATGTGCTGAGCAATTGATGTGCCCCGGAAAAAGCGCATTTAAAATGCTTTGGTTGGGGACTTTCAATGTCCCTGTACCAGTTACCCGCTGCAACTCTTCGTTCTTCCAAAAATTGTCTTAGACTTCACAAACTTGTTAATGAAGCTCTTTGGCGACACCGCGATTCCCTCCGTTGGCTGCGCTGAAACAAATCAAGGCTGGTTTCAGCACTTCCAGCGCCTGTCATTTATATTTAATGTGGCAGCCGGAGCTGCCTCTTGCTCCGTTTCACTCTCACGGCAGGGAAGCTGCAGCCGCCCAGCTCATCGGGGAAAGCCGCCCCACGCCCCTGGGCAGCCTGTTCCAGTGCTCTGCCACCCTCCCTGTAAAGAAGTCCTTCCTCATGTTGAAGTGGAAACTTCTTGTGTTTTAGTTTATGGCAGCTGCTCCTGGTCCTGTCGCTGGGCACCACTCTCCCGCCTGTGAGATGTTTATATGCATTAGTGAATCGTCTGTTCTCTAGACTAACACGGCCAGCTCCTGCAGTCTCCGCTGACGAGAGATGCTCCAGACTCGAAACCAGTTTCCCCCTCCGCCTCTCAGCGCTTCCCTTCAGCATATCCCGTCCCATCCCGTCGCGCCCCGCCACGCTCCGCCGCCACAGCGGGCTGCCCGGGTGCAACCAACTGTGGCGCTGGGCAGAGGGGGGAGCAGAGACGGCAGCCCGGCACAGCCAGAGCGTCTCCCCTGCAACGTGCGCGCCACGGCAATATCATCCCCCCCCTCCCCCTAGCCGGCCGTACCACTTCCCTGCCATGAGGCGCATCGGGCAGGAATGTACCAACGCGGCGGACGGAAAGGGGGTAGCCAAGAAAGGCGCCTGACAAGACTGGGTCTGGGGGTCACGTTCGAGGCAGGTCAGCGTCGGCTCTCCGTCCCGTTGTTCTGGTCGGGCCGTGCGGGGCGGCCACGGTCTCATCGAGGCGCCCCCTCGCCAGGGCGAAAAGCAGGGAGGAGCCGCCGGTCCTCCTTAACCCCTACCCCCGGCGGGAT
>VXBT01004890.1:15822-124524 GCA_013400235.1 Oriolus oriolus
CTGTGCCCGGGGCTCGGCCCCTCGCTCCGCGCTTGGACACTTGTTGGAGGGTCCCGGGGCTGGCGGGAGGCGCAGGGCGGGGGCGGGCGATGTCCATGGGTTCCTCCAGTCCTCATTTTATTTGCTCCGCTTGGGCTGCCCCGATCGCCCCTGCGGGCCTGAATTAACCCGAGGAGACTCGGCCTGGAAGTGGAAGAGTCGAGGAAGTCCTTCCTGCGGGGGGGCCCTGCCAGTGGGACCGTAGCCGGCTTGTTCCAGACCCTGTGCCTGACTCCGGGCGCTGCGGGGTAGGCGGCGGCTCCAGTTCCCAAACTTGGTCGGCCTGGTAGTTAAGGCTGCCTCCCACTAAACCTTAGGTGTGATTGAAGAAGAATATTGCAGTCGGAGCCAATGACAGCGGCTCCGGACGACTCCACTTAAGCTTTTATGGGAGGGAGCAAGTTAACTCGCTAAAGCAATGAAAGAAAAAGCACATACAGGATTTATAATAATCCACAGTGTTTTGTGTCAGCAGTAACAAAGGAGCACGTTCAAGTTCACTGCTAATTGTGTGGTACTCAGAAACTTTACTGAAGACTCTTGCCATCATTGGTGTGGATGGCTGTGGATCAAACAGATTTCAGACTGCTGCCAGCTCCTTATGTAGAGAAGTCTTTTGGGTAGATAAAGCTAACCTCTGATTTAGTAAAGAATTAGAGCCTCAACAAAGCAGGTGGTGCAGCAATATGGAGCTCAGAGAAGACCCCAGAGTTATAACGGGGACCTCCAGGGTGCTGTAGGAGAAGTCAGTGCTTGGGAATTGTAGATGAAAAATACATATCCACTGGGTGGAAATCTGCACAAAGGTAGTCAGTAGAGACTTCAGGTTGCTGAGGTGCACATGGGGAATACAGACATTCAAGTTTTTCTTGTGCTGTAGTCAAACCATTAGTTCGATGGTGGTGTGCTGGCAAAATCCTAATGTTAAAGCTGAAGAATTTTTGTAATGTACCTAAGCTGTCAGAAGCCCTGAAGGTATCTTCATCTAGCTGGAAACTAAATTCTCTTTTGATGGTAGATGTTTATAACTATTTGAATCTTGTATCAGCAAGCGCTTGGTTAAAGTGGTATAAAACAGTTGTCTGCAGCCCCGTCTAGGATACAGTTATGTTCCTTCTTGTTGCCTTTCCTCTTAGCCCTAGCATTCTTGCCTTCTTCCCATCCCTTCCTCCCCAAGAGGTCCGGCTTACATGGCTGTAGTGAATAGTGCAACCATCTAATGGGCAGTCTCAAGGTCTGCTTGTCCCATAAGCCTTCAGAATCTGCTGCTTTCCTCAGGACTGTGGGCGGCATTCTGAGCAGAGCCTTGATTCACAGCTTCCTTTGAAGTGCTCTATTAGACTTTGGTATCAAAGGTATTGTCTCCTTTTTTCCCTTTTTTCGTTTTTTTTTTTTTTTTTTGGTGGTGAAAGTGGCCACTGTGTTTCTTATAAAACTTAGAGTTAGTACATATGTCATGTGCCAGTGTAGCAGTGGGTTTGTGATCCTCTTCAGAGAGTGCAGTTGCAGCTTTGCCTATTTTCTGGGGCAAAGATTATATTTTCACAGTAGCTGAAAATAATGCAGTTATGTGTGTGCTTAATGCTTAATGAATGCATTTCCAGATCTAGCAGTTTCAGGCAAAAGACTTGCGCTGGGATCGCTCTAGTCCGTTCTGGCAAATTACTGGTTAGAGTTTAAGAAAACTTGGCTGGCTGGCTGGTTCTTACGTGGTTAGAAGTCCTGAGTGGACTGCATAAGGTTTCCAACTCCATACTCTTCCCATAGTAGAGCTGGATTAGGTAAGAAAAAAGTGTCAGTACTTCTTTTTTTCCCTCCCTGTAGAATTTGTTAGGGAAATAAAGGTTGTGTAATGGTGTTGTGCTTTCCTTTTGGCAGGATGAGCCTAGTCATGGCTAGTTTCAACCATGTTTAGAAGAAGGAGAGGATCTGTGGGATGTTTAAGATTCTGCTAGTTTTGTGAAATTAAGCAGCTGGGTAAAGGATCTAAACTAGCTTTCCAGTGAGAGAAAGCAAAGGAGTAAATTGACGCAAAATTTTGTGTTTGGCAGTAAATTCTCCATTTCATTCAGCTGACTTGGATAACTTGGCTGGTGGCTCAGATTAGCCATGGTTCTGCTGAATCTTGCCTGATCAGAGTGCAGAGCAAAAGCCAGAAAGGTGGGTGTGGGCACATGCACTCTAGGAGACCAGATTGTGCTTTTTTTTCCTGTTTACAGAGCTTGAAACACTCTTGACTTCATGAACTTCTTGTGGAAAGTTGTGAAATCAACTATTTCCCATGATTTTTAGAACTACTCTTTTTTTGGTCAGAAAATTAATTAATAGGAGTTCATTTTCATTGACACTTCTGAAGTATAATAGATTTATTGTGCCCGTTTGTCCTGTTTCTGGGCACCACAGAATTAATTCTTGCAGTAGCCAGGAGGGGTCATGGCATGGACCCAGAGGTTATTCTGTAGCACCTCTCTTCATTTTCCTGGGATGGGGGAAGGGGTCACACAGCATGGTGTGGTCAGGTATTGTCGGGGGTTCCATGTGGTGAGCACCTGGATGGGAGTCATTTGCCTGTCTTGTACCCTCCATTATTAGTATTTTTGCTGTTACTGTTTGTTTCTTACCTCAGTGCTGTTTTCAGTAAATTTTTCCTATCTCAACTGGTGATCTTAAGCTTTTGTACCTCCAGTTCTCGCCTCCGCCCCACCAGAGGGGAGAGAGGTGCATGGTTTGGAGTGTTTCAGTGGGAACACTAAATTGGGGAGTACCATTCCTAAACCATAACACCATTATACCAAATATTTATCAGATGCAGCTTAGTTAGAGATTCTCCATGTAAATATGGCCTAGCTTTCCAGCGCATTTGTTTTGAACAAATCTGGTCAGCTCAGTTTTCATCAATAAGAGTTTCAGTGCCTTTTTAAATTAAATTTATAAGCAGTTGTAGGCTTTAGAAGGAGAAGGGAAACTTGGGGCATAGACTTTTAAGTGAATTTCTTCTTAACAATCAAATGAAGGAATGCAGAAAACTTCTAAAACTTTCTAAGAACTTGATGCAGAATTGGCATGGGTATTTGAACAGGACACTTCACAAATGTAGCTGCTGCTAGTAGTGCTATGAAACCCTTAAACAAAACCTCTAAAACTAGTCAGAGGGGGGAAATGGGAGCAAAACAGTGTCCTATAAATAAGTGGTGAAGTAGAATTTTCTGGATAACAACATTTTTTGTTGCTTTTAATTACTGAGACTAGGAGCAAGACTCAAGCTTACCTTCAGTTTCTTTCCACAAAGAACATGAAATTTACTCTAAATTTCTTCTTTATTGTTTCAGATGTTGGATGAAAACAACCATCTTATTCAGTGTATAATGGATTATCAGAACAAAGGAAAGACTTCTGAATGCTCTCAGTAAGACCTTAATCCATATCTACTGTGGACTGGGTGAATTTCCATCTAGATGACCATTCTTGATTTGCTTAGCTTGCCTTTCAGGAGAACTGTGCTGTGAAGAAGAGAAAAGTATTGCTACAGATACTATACTTAAAATTTATATGTGTGTGTGGTTTATTTGCTGTATGAGTATCACTTCTGTCACTGAAATGTTGCAACTTGCCTAGTGCAAGTCGATGTCATGATGATGATGCTCATAAAAACTAGGACTGTGTAACAAAGATCTTTTTCCTCTGTATTGTAATTATACTGTTGGAAAAAGGTAGCTTTGTTTGAAAAATTCTCAAAATCACGTAGGAAAATGGACCTTTCTGCTTCCTGATGGCATGTTTGAAAACTACCTGCTTTTCACTTACCCAAGAACAAACAGGCTTGTCATAAAAGTCTGGCTTGCCAAAATATCCAACATGGACTTGCTTCTAGTGGGGCCTTTGGAGAGTGATCTGAGAGAACTATAGAAGGAGTGAATTGTTAAGGAGTGTTGTTTTCTCATGACTCTTTTCTGGCATGAGATGATCATGGCACCCATGTAATCAGACAAATATGGACAGATAGGACATCTTAGTCCCTTCCCAAGAGAACTGGTGGTCTGGGTATAGGAGTGGGATCATAAATAATAGGTTTAAGGGACTACTTTTGTTTCCAAGCCTGTAGTTATGTTCTTGTAATCTGCTCTAGCTTGCAAGGTTATATTTGTGGCTGTGGGCTAGATACTGAGAATCAGGACTGTGGTTCTCTAGCAGAAAAATTATTCCGTAGCAAACTTTCAAAGCTCAGGGTCCTGATGAAATGTGGTCACAATTCACATAAATCTATGATATCTTGAATATGGGGACATAATAAAAAGCTCTCTAGTGTTTGTGGTGGAAATTACACTAGACACAAACACACTCCCTTGATGTCTTCTGGGGATTTAGTTTATGGCAGGAAGTGAAACAGGTGAGAACAGTGTCACCCAGCTTTAGATTTTTTTCATTGCAAGACAGTAGTAGAGATAGGCACAGATTTGATGGAGACGTTGGGAAAGATTGGATAATAGATAACTGTGAGGGAAAAGGCTTAAGATTCTTAGTAATGGTACTCTTGTAAGTCTTTTGATTCTTGTTTTATGTGGATAGCTTTCTGTACATATGTGGAATTAGAGTAAATTTTGATGTTCCTGTATTTGTGAATTAAGATTTGTTTTGCTTTGTTTGTTTTGATAGATACCAGCAGATGCTGCATACGAACTTGGTTTACCTAGCCACTATAGCTGACTCCAACCAGAACATGCAGTCTCTACTACCAGCAGTAAGTACAAAATAGTGTAAAAGTAGGGAATATATTTCATTTGGATTCCTGAAGGGAAAAAACAAAAACCAACAAACCAAAAACCAAACAAACAAATGGTTGAGATAATGATCAAACACTTGGCCTCTGATTTACAGTACAGTGAATGCATGATGCTGTCTCTTCATGCTGTGTTTGGAGTAATCTCACTGCTTAGGCCCTGCTTAAAATCTGACTTGTTTAACTGAAGGGTGTTAGTGTGAATTAGATATGCAGTGCACAATTATCTGGCTTGCCTCAAAGGCAGAATTTTTTTCCTTCTTTTTTTTTTTTCCGTCAGCTGAGAATTGTAGTGGTATGACTCTTAGTCAACTCCTACAGCAGTACTCGTTTTCCTCTTAGATTAGGGAGAGGTGAGGGAATGGGATTTTTTTATTATCTTTTTATTTTTCACTGGAATATCATCCATTCTCTTGCCTCAGTGGAATGAGGCAGGGTAAATTTTTTTCTGCTTTCTACCTTCTAGGCGAGTCTCAAATTCTTTGCCTTTCTCCTGTATTGGAAAACAACATTTTTTTTAAGGTGGATTATGATAATATGAAAGATGTAAGGGCTCACGGGCTTAACTTGAAATAGTGCATCACTTTACATGTCTTGGATATTACTTGCTATCTTTTTTTAGTCTGAATTTTTTCTGAGTCTGTATTCCTGAGCTCTATTTTATAAGATGTCTCAAATTTTTCCCCTTTTCAATTGTTTATGGAGCAGAGAGAAAAGGAACAGCAGCATTAAAATAGCTTGTTATCTGTTTGCTTTTTGTGCTAATCAGAAAGCTTGGGGAGTTCATTGTGAGTAACACAAGGAAGTTCTTTGTTTTTTGGTAATAAGACTTTTCTTGAATTAATATGGTCTTGATTCATTTCTGTAATATGAAGCTAAAAAGAATGTCTATAAAACAGCCATTCCTAGATACTGGTTTTCACCAACTGAAATTGAATTACTTTTTCTTTGGTCTCTGGAGAAGTGTTCTCCAATCATTTCTACTAGTGAAGCATCCTTTCAAGTTGGTACCTAGAGGACTATAGAAACAGTGCTTCATTATGTCCAACCTGTTGTGCCTGTAGAGGTTTCTCTTTTTATAAATCCATGCTTATAGCTGAGGGGGAGGGAGAGAAACCTTTAAGAGGGCTGTGTGTGTTCCTCAGCTAATACGTTTTTGGAGGCTTAATTCATATCCTGGTTCTGATGACAACTGGAAATGAATTTGACCTTATCCTAGTCCCTGGTGGACAGCCCTGTTGTTAAAGTTGAATGTGATGACATTCTATTCCTAAAAGAAAATGGAGATAGGACTGGGAAAGGCTTTTGCAGATCTGAACTGAAGTGTGTTTCTGATTTTCAGTGTCAGGGATATGCCGTGGTACTGAGAAAAATAGCATAGTATGTGTTTGAGGGGGTAGAGAGAGTCTCTTTTGGACAGGTGAGGAAGGGAATAAAGGTAGCTTCTTGGATTTTCTTTCAGAAATACCAAATGAAATTTAGATCTTCAGTCTTATCTAAATGTAGATGCTCTAACCTACTAAGTAAAATCTTTGAAGATTGTCCTGAAATGTAGCATAATCAGACAAGATGATTTTTGTTGGCATTTATAGAAAAATATTCTTTAAATTCTTTCTGTCTTCCTAGTAAATATTAGCTAACAGAATTTGGGAACATGTGAGCTATCATGTTATCTTTCTTTTTCAATGCAAGATAAACTACTTCAGAATACTTTCCTCCACTGGCTTTCCATGTAGGAACTGATGAGGCTCATGTTGACTTGGAAGTAGTATGATTCTCTTCACCATGCATGTGTATCAGCAGTTGATCAGTCTTCCTAAATTCAAGGTGTGGGTGGTAACGGTTAAATATGGAGCAAAATAGTGTGTGTGTAGCATCTACTATTATTAATACTAAAATACGTCAATTTTATGATACTACTATTGCAGTTTCTTTCCACAGAAGTTAGGAGACTTTGAGCCTGGATAGCTTTTGGAGTTGGGTTGTGTCTCATCTATTCATTTCTGGAAGATTATTCCCCCCAGTAAACTATATTTTCTTTTTTGTTTAAATTTTATCTTGCTACTGTTTTAATCGGATAATAAACTCTCAAGAAATTTCACAATTTTTGAAGTATTTAATAAAAAGTAATAGTTATATGTTAAAGTGAGGTTGGAAAGAGAATGCTTCTGTTCAGATATCATTCACACTGAACAAAAGACAAAAATGACCAGGTTCATTGAAATTTTTAATAGGAGCAAAAATTGCTCTAACCTTATGAGAACTTTGTTGTGTCCTCTAGCAATATTCCTTAGACTTAATGCTTTATGTTGTTAGGAAAAATGCTTGTAGTTGGCTGCTGTGCCTCTTTCCTTGTCTTTCAGAATTCACTGTTCTAATGACGTCGTTTCTGAAACTCTGGTATTGCCTTAGAGGACAAAAAATGTAGTGATCCAACAGTGCTGTGCAGAGAAATGTTCATATAACAGGGACCTGGAGGGTGGAGAAGGTGAAACAGGTGAAGCAATCTCTGCAAGGTCTGGGTGAAGGGAGCTAGGAAAACTTTGAAAATCCAGTGTCATAACAAAGCTCCTGTGGTCTTTGTTTGCCTGCTAGAGTATTAAATTATTACTTTTGGGGTAAGACACCTTCTTTCACATTAAAAGACAAAGTGTAAGGTTCTTGAGTCGACCAGTCTTTTCTCATCTGTGTGAACAGCAGCATTATTAAGGGCAGGGCTGTTATGGAATATCTTCCCTGCTGGATAAGAGCAGTGACTAAGTTCACATATGAAGTTGATGCAGCTTTTTGCTGTCTCTTTTTGAGTTGTGGCAGGTATTCTCTGTCTTGGATAACAGTCAAGAGTCTCTTTACCATCACCTTATGAGATGAGCTAGGTTTCCAAAAAAGGGCTTGCACCACGAGGAACACAACACTTGCATTCTTGTGCTTTTCACTGGTGCTGCTTTTGAGGGAGGCTACAGCAAGATATTGATGTCCTTGAACCACAGAGAGCAAAGATGCAATTAAAGTGGTGGTGAAGTATTGTGTGTGCATGTTTCTAAACACATGAAATTAATTTCAAACTGCAGAACAAGCATCTTATCCTCCTTGACTTTTATTTTTTTTGTTTTGTGGAGTGTTTTAGTGGCCTTAAAAAGTCATTTCATACTACTGAATAAAAACGCCCCAGCTTTTCTTCTTGGACATTTTTCCCTCTCTTACATGTCTTCATTTTGCCAAATATTTTTAAGGAAACAACCCATGACCATCACTTTATTTAGTATGTAGTGGGAAACTTTCCATTTTATAATGGTCAGATACTGAGGTCTGCAGGAATTATTTGGGAACCTTTCTGTGTGGTTTTTTTTGTGGAGTTTTTGTGGTTTGGTTTTTTTGGGGGGGTTCTTTTTTTGGGTTTTCTTGTGGAGTTTTTGTTTTTTGGCTTGTTGGTTTGTTTGTTTGTTTTTTTAATACAGAAAGCGATTTTTTTGTTTTTCTTACTTGCATTCTGTCGGCATGCAGAGCACGAGATTTCAGTGTGTATTTCAAGAAGGTGTTGAAAATAAGTGCTTCTGATTATGACTCACTTGTGTAACATAGAGCTTTCTTTTATGTTGAAAGTGGCATTTTCTTCCAGTAGTGAGTTACAGTCTGTATGTGTAATGACTTCCAAGAAAACTTACTGTATCCAAGTTGTAGAAGAATCTGGATATTGCATTAAACAGTTTTTCTAAATTTCATAATGTTGGAAAGGTTATTAATAAACTTTCTTATTACAGAAAGAAAAAGGTTTTTTTTCTTGAGCTATTTCTTTCAAAAATAAAGCTTTTTGTAGGCCTTGTGAAATGCCTTATTGTGTGCTGTTCCCAAACTTGTCACACAGATTAGGGAGCAGTCCATGCCACTTTAGTTATAAAATACTTCTCTGTAAAATAATGATTACTTTCTATAAACAGCTAATATCAACAAGCACTGGAATGCTGATTATTTCCAAAGGAACTGCTTCAAGAGGTAGGAAAAAACCAAAACACAACAAAGCAAACTAACACAAAAAAAAACCCCAAACGAAAACAGAAGACAACCACTGCCCATACACAAAATAATAAAATGTTTCCAAAAATTAACTTGGAAGACAAGCTTTCATGAAGAGCTAGTAATGATGTTAATGGTTCTAAGTTGTGGAGCTCTGCAGGCTAAATAGGAATCTTCAGTATAAGCATGGTTTCACTCAAACAATGAAAACTCTCATATAATTTTAAACGTTTTATTTTTCAAAGGGGTAATGTTCAGTCCATGGTTTTAATGTACTAGTGATATGTTTGTAGAAAAAAATAGAGTCTTAAGAACTGAGCTGTGCACTTTGTTTTTTAGTAGCTTTTATTTTGAACTTAAAAGTTGTCTAAAATATATGTTGATTGAATTACCTTGATGTGGTTTTTCTTAAAAAAAACCAAGATGGCATCCTGAGAATAAAAATATGACTCAGTTTTAACACTTTAAAATAAAATTTTGAAATAAAACTTCTGTTTCTGATGATAAGAGGAATCCTAGATTAATGAGGTTCTTGTCCAGTTATGTACCAAATGCCTGGGAAAGTTTGATATCTGTGGTAGTGTTGTGGTTTAAGCCCAGCTGGCAGCCAAGTACCATGCAGCTGCTTGGTCACCCCACACACCTTCCTTCCCCTTACAGTGGGCTGGGCAGGAGAATCAGAAGAAAAGGTTGAGATGAGAACAGTTTAATAATTGAAATAAAATGCTATAATAAGATTGTGATTAAAAATGAGACAGTAAGACCACAGACCAGTGCCCAGCCTGAGTCTGATGCTCTGTGGTGTGGATTATCCCTTTGGCCAGTTTGAGTCCTCTGTCCTGGCTGTGCTCTCTCCTGGCTTCTTGCACACCTTGCTGGCAGAGCCTGGGAAACCAAAAGTCTTTGACTTAGAGTAAGCACTGCTTAGCAGCAATTAAAACATCAGTGTGTTGTCAACATTATTCTACTGAATCCAAAAAGCAGCACTGTACCTGCTACTAGGAAGAAAACCAACTCTATCCCAGCAGAAATCAGGACCAGTAGCATAGCAGATCTGTTTGTGTTACATGTAGTATGGTGCATAATTCTGCATTAGCCTTTCAGAACACAAGTCCATGCCCAATTCAAGTTCAACTATTTGTAAATTCAGTTAATAGAGAACAGAGCAAAAGGAAGGTCAAATGTTTCCTGTCAAGAGGCAAGGGAGCAGTTAGTCATTACTGGAGCTTGGATTTTGAAGAATAATTGCTCTGATTAAATGTTAAATAGTTTTCAAAAACTCATAATAATTTTTCAAGATGTTATAAAAGAGAAAAAAGTGGCTATGTTGGCACAACTGAAAGGGTGCTGTTGGAAATGAAGAGTCACTGGAGGGAGCTTCTTAACCCAGCAACTACTGATGCCTTGAAGTGGCTACCTGAAAACAGAGGCTAGACAAGATTAAGAGAATAAAAGCAGGTATTTATTTGAAGGGCCTTCAAAGGTACACCTTGGGCAGTCAAAAGCCTCTGAGGGCCTCCACCTAGGATGGACCCTGGGTCACGGGTTTTTCACACTTTTACAAGTTTGGGCCATTTGCATATCAGGGTTAATTCTCCAGTTATAATTTCAAGTAGTGATGTAATTACCCCAAGTTTGATCCCCCCATCCAGAGGCTTTAGTTTACGTATTTTGGGGCCTGGGACCACAAGGTGTTCTTTAGTTCAGGCCCAGAGAGGGTTTGTTATGTCTAACCAGCGTGAGAGGACAGTAGCTAACAGACTATATGAAGTTTCAGAGTTACATACCAAGCAGCACAGAATTTGAAAAATATAAAAGTTAAAACCTAAGGTATCACTACCACATGAAAAAAATAAACCAAATACTGGAATTAAGTTATTAGGATGTTAGAGGGGTGAATTCAGAGACCACTAGCTGCCACTTTAAACCAGAGGATCGCTCTAAGTTCCGTAAGCTACTTTGCATGTATTGTTAATCAGGTGTGTCCACACGGGGAGCTAGTGCACTGTACACAAAAAACTACTCTTACTGCCTATGAACTTCTGTGGCTGATTTAGAAATCAGTAAAAATGGCTGGCAGTTTGAATGAGGAGTATGCTCTAAAGTGTAATTCTTTTCATACTCAAAGATGTGATTTGCCTCTCTGTGGTGCAGTATCTGCACAATAAATACCTATTTCAGCTGTAGGCAGTTTCCTGAGAGCTGTACCAGGCAGTCTGAGAACGTAGGTACCGAGTCCTTCAGCCTCTGTGGTTTTGGTGTTTCCCAAATGCCGTGCTCTGAGAGTTCTGCAGGGTTCTTTCTGCTTTCCTTGAGTTTACATAAGGTCTTTTAGCTAGAACAGAGGTGGATTTTTTTCCTCTTAGGTTACTAAATGCAAGCAAAACCTGTAACTATCAGACCAAACTTCAAACCATCCTAAAAGCGAAAGAGACAAGGGCTGTGGAACACAAAGCTTCTGAGAACAGATAGGAACTGCATTTTGTGGGGGAGTTATAGAACATCTCTGAAGTTGTCTAGTTTCTGTAATTCAGTGATCCCCAAGTTAACATTCACAGTTAACTTATGTGTGGTCACTTATAATAAACCCATATGAATTCACAGAGTTTTTAAAATTTCTGATTTCAATAATTTTTAGTTTTTTCAAGAGTTAAGAACTTTTGGGGGATTATTTTTTAAAGTATCAGAGTAGCTATTGCTATGAGATCAGGTATTTTAGGGTTAAATTTTGTTAGTTAAAATGTTGAAGAATATTGGGACAGTGAAATATTTTTATGCAGTGATATATGGAATTTGAAACAATTAAAGATTCCAATTTCCTCTTTAAACAGAGTGTTTAAGTATTACATTATGCACTATTTTAACATTTGTTCAAATATTAAGTCAGAATTTCTCTGATTTTTGAAGATACTGATGTAAATAAAGATGTATAGACTGGTTGTCATTCTAAATTTAGAATTCCATACTCCGAGTGTCACAACTGGTAATCCAACAGTGAGAGCACAAATTACATTTATCATTAATTAACTTCACTATTTAAACATGAGTGTAAATGCTTTTCCTGTAGAAATCCTCCCTACCCCTAAGTATTATAGTAGCTGAGAATTGATATAGGCTCTTTATTTTTTCATTTAAGACACTCAGTACTAGAGTACCCTGTACCTTGAAGAAGAGTCATAACCCAGTTAAATCTCTGCTCTTTCAAATCTCAAAACCATATTCCTTTATGATCTTATTTCTCAGTCTGACACCTCAGTAAGCGCTCCACAGGTGCCATCACCACCTATCAACAGAGTACTGCTCTCTGAGACTGGGACAGGTCCTGTGATATTAGCAATGTGATACGAGCAGGGCAGAGTACCCCCTGGGATGGGGTGTTTTGCTTTGCAGAAAATGGTATCTGAGAATTGAAAACAAAGATGATGGATTAAATCCTGAGTCAGTGGTTCTCTTGGAGAGAAAAGGTTATTTGTGTTTGCATTCCCTGTAGCTTTTAATAGTTATTCTGGGAGAATTTCAAGAAAATTATGTTCTTGATAATGTCGTGTAAATATCTATCGCTAGTTGTATTGATTAGCAATATTGTGTTTTAATGTGCTTAACAGTATTTCCTGTTTTTTGCTTTTTTTTTGGTGACTGAGTTGGTACTCCACCTCAGTTTTTATAACAATAGATGTCCTATAAACAAATCTTTGAACCTGCTGTTGATGGTAAGAAAAGTCTTACCATCTTCAGATGTACATTTCCACCCTGGCAGATTTTATTGTTGCTGTCTTGCATTTGATCTAATTTATTTAAAAGAAAATCCTCTAAAACAATGCAGTGTAGCTATTGTCTTTAATGCATGCTTTCAAATAACTTTTGGATTTAGTAGGATTTTGTTTGCTGTAAAGTTGTCAGTTAAAATCTAGGTTTTTTTCTTGTCTCTTTTTTTTGGTTTCGACTATTGGGTCAGTTTCAGTCTTTTTCCAGTTCAGATTTCCAGAGTTGCACTAAATAGCTTATAATTATTTTTTTTCATGCTCTGATAAATTTTAAATGCTCATAGCGGCTATAAGTGTAATCTGTGTGTTTGGGGAAATGAGCCAAAAATTAGTGTTTAGCAAGTGAAGCTATGTCTAACATCTTCTAAGTCTTTAATTTACTTTTTACTGATAGTAAAATATTTAACATTTTCTACTTCAAAACTGGAATAACATCAGCAGTGATTTTAATTTACATTTCTTTTTGTCATGCATCCAGCAAAAGAAGGGAAGTAGCCTTTCCTTTGGTTCTGTTAACCTAACTATGTTTGGATGTCATTTCACCCTTCGTATCTAGATGTAATGGCTAGGGTTCATTTTGGGTGGCTTTCCTTTCACAAAGTTGGCTTGTTTCTTTTGAATACTGTGTGATCATTTTGTATTTTAAAAAGCCTTTGCCATATGTAGTGCATATTCCTGGGGATAGTCAATTTCCTTAACTTCTGTAAAGAGCAAAAAAGGTTAAATAACTTAGTTTATGTGGCTGGGTGGGTTTTTTTGTTGTTATTGTTTTGGGGTTTTTAAACGAAAGTTAATTTAAAGGAGCTTATTATCTGTAAAAGTCTGGATCAACTCCAATAGAAATCGGGAAGTTGCCATTTAAAAACAATTTTTTCTTGTTTTCTTCTGTCTGCATCCACTAGAAAAATACTCTGGAGGAATTTCACTGGGGAATAATTATATCTGCAGGAGACATTTCATTTTAATTACTATCAGGTAGTGATTGGTTTATGATCTGAAGCAAAGGCTTGTAATGTACTTTAAAAATATCCTATATAATATCCTATATAACCGTTTCTATTGCATATATGTATGTGTAATTATCTCTTAATCTTATTTAAACTTTGTTCCAGTGTCTTGTGATGATGAATACCTCAGGTTTATGTGATTTATGTGGCGTCTTGTATGTTTAATGTTATTCCTCAATTTACTGACTATTCTCCTGAGGTTTTCTTTCTTGTTAAACCATAAATTGGATGATCTACTTTTTGTATGTATCATACATTAAATTGTATTTCTGTCATATCCTTTTATGTTAAATTCCTTTGTAAAAAAAAAACAAACAAAAAAACCCTGCTGTCCTTTTTGCCGTTTCAGGTGTAAACATTCAAAGTTTTTAATCACTGGTTGCCTGTCTTTATAATCCTTCTGTTTTTACAGTATCTTTTTCAGATTACTTTGCTCAAACTGAATGTGTATTATCATCTCAAATACATTGGCATTTTTTTCTTTAATATTCTGCATCACTTTGGATGTTACCGAAGATAATCAGAAAGTGACCACAAGTATTATGAATAGATTTTATAGGGTTTTGAGTTTTCTGTTCATTTTGTTGGGTTTTTTGCTTTGTTGGGTTTTTTTTCCCCCGCAAAACTGTCTGGGTTGTAGTCAATTCTTTTTTGTTTGTTATTTTTTCTGGATTAATGGCAATAGGAGCTTCCTCTTTCTGAAGAAAGTGGTTCACAGTTCAGTGTAATTGCCATATATTTATCCACATTGGATTTCACTTGGCACCTTCTGCTTATTCTTTCTTTTGCATTTTCAGTAATGTTGCAGTATCTTCACATGCTGACATTTACTAAGAAATATTTTCAGGAGACCTCTGTATGTTCCTTTACTCTTTGAACTTCATGAACTTCCCTTTGGGCAGTTTCTGATCAGTGCCACTGGACAATGTGTTGCTCCAAAAGGCTTTGTCAAAAAACTTGTGTTAAGAAGTTTTTGTTGATTGTGCAGCTAGATGGTTTAATTAATATTTGAAAAAATTTCTAACAAGTTAGAAAGGTTTGACTTTACTATATTTACACTTTACTAAGCTTTATCATCCTTGGAATTTTATTATTTTAATTATTTTTATCATTTTACCTGTAGCTCAGAGAACAAGGCTCACAGGTCCATAATTCCAAGAATTGGTCTTACTACTTTTTTTATAAATAGAGGTACAGTGTTCATCTACCTTGGAGTCATCTGATAGGATAGTTTATTTTAGTGGAAGATTTAATTTTTTTAGCAGCTTGGACCTTTTCCTTGCATTATTTTCAAGAATCTGATATGGATTCACACAGGTCTTTGGGCTGTTTCCATATCCAGAAGCTCCTCTTGATGAATTATTTTCTGGTAGTACCTTTTTGAGTGTTTTTTGTTGCTCCCTCAATTGTCTTAATTCCCTGTGGTTTGTAAAGTCTCTTGCAGGTTTTTGGATCTAAAGTCCTTAATACTTTTTTCCTCCCTGTCTTTGCATGTCTATACTCTCTCATGTGGTCTTTTTTATAACTGCAGTGTTTTTCTTGAAGGATAGTTGTTTTGAAAACTTCCAGACTAAATAGAGTTGGGATATTTATAGTTTTGCCTAAATAACCCTTGGAGCTTTTTTGGTCCATCTTTCCACAGATAAGGACATGCCCATGTTTGTGCAATGTCGTGCAGGATAGCTAAAACCTAGGTATGATCTAATCTTCTTTAGTGCTTCACTGGACTTACTATGTTTTATACCTGGAATTGAAGAAGTTCATTTAAATTCTAAAAACATTACAGCTTGAATGATTTTCGACTTTGGTCTCAGTTTGCTGGCATGGGACTGCTCTGGGGCTGACATGGGATGGGCTCTGAGCTCTGACTGCTCATGTAGAGGTACCAAGTGTGCTGGTTTTGCTAGTGTTCCTAAACACTTCCTGAATAAAAATCAAAATACTCTGTTTATTTTCTTTCTTGTTTGTTTCTTTGTATGTCAGTTTTAGATAATTTCTGTTAGATTCTGTTAGATGCAAAATTAAGATGATAGTGAGTTTTGAAGGTGAAGGGATGGAGGTGGAGCAGCCTTGCCTTGGTTGCTCACTAGTGGATGAAGAACAAGCAAAACTGAGCAGCATTTCAGTCACAGCGTTCAGAGGGTAGAGCTGCCTTTTACTCTTACCTTCTCCACCTTCTGCCACTTCTGCTATAGGCTGAGGAAGGAACTTTGCTTATAAAATGTCATTCTCTTCATCATGGAGGAATGAAAGGAATTTAGTAAGAGAAGTTGCCTACTTGCTTGCATTTTTCTTCATCTCCTTTCTTCTTACTGCTGAAAAAAAAAGCCTTCACTAATTTCCTGAGGAATTTTTTAAAGTACTGCAGGGAAAATAATACCTGCTTGAGGTATTAGAAGAAATGTTGAGACAACAAATTACTACCGTTCACTCCCCTCCCCTGCAAGTGAATATGTGTGTGTATCTGTGTTACCCTGCTGTTACCATCTCCAGCACTCACTGGGAAAGCCTTACTCTTTACTGCTGTATTGTGTTTTGTCTTTATGAACCTGATGAGTAGTGTAGGCATTCGTGGGGACTGGGCTAGACAGGAATTTAGGGTTCACCCCCTTGGTTCTGGCTGTGAGAAATGTTGAAAAACACACACATGTTGTCTCCTGGGGAGGGTTTTTCATGAATAGCTATAACCTGTAGACAGAGTCCTCAAAAGCCAGAGAGCCAGGCATTTGCTCTCACTGAGATGATTTTTATTCCCCTGAAAGTGCTTGGCTAAGGTATGTGAGGAGGATTGTAGAGTCTCACAGGTGTTTTTAGTAGGAAAACAAAGCTGGCTACTAGCAGTTTCTGTGTCTCCTTACATTGCCATGAGTAGAACCTACCAGTAAATTCCCCCTTGTATTTATTGTTTTTCTTGCTCTCCCTCTTTGAACTCTCAAGGTTATTCAGTTATTTTCCTCACAATTTCATTAGGAAATTTGCCAAAAACATCCTTTCTAGGCAGCTGTCTCTGGACCTTTGGAGGCCAGCACTAATGTGCTTCCAGTCTGTAGGGGGTGTTTGGCACGGAATTATGAACTAGGCCTTCATCGCTTTGGGGGAGAGCAGGGAAGAGATTGCTAGTGTTTTACCACACCCAGGTGCAAATTTTTTGCTGGTCTATGAGCATTCAGAGGCTATCATCTCATGTTGTACCTGTTTTGTCCCGGTGCAAGATCTGTTAACAGCAACAAATTGTTGATGTGAGAGAATAACAGTGAAGAGTTACTTCTCTGTTGAAGGAAAGCTTTTGTGTGTGTGTGAGGGAGCGACTCCAGCAATCTTAAACTGTTCAGCTGTAATTTTTTTAATGAGGCATTGATTTGTGGTTTTTTTTATTTTAAAGTGGTGCTCAAAGGTGCTGTGGTGTTGTCTGCATGTAATACTTCATGTCAAATTGATTAAAATGTTAAACATTTTGCCAGAATTAATATTGGGAGGAGTTAAACATATCAGAAAGAGAAAGAAAGGCGTTTCAGCGCTTTCTTTCATACGCCACTGAACAATATAGGCAAGTGCTGTACCATATGCACATATAATATATTTGTCAGACTAACTGCTTCTCGTGTTTGACTAAACTGTCTCCTTTCAGCCACCCACACAGAATATGCCTATGGGTCCGGGCGGGATGAGTCAGAGCGGCCCTCCCCCACCCCCGCGCTCGCACAACATGTCTTCAGATGGTATGGTAGGTGGGGGCCCTCCTGCACCACACATGCAGAACCAGATGAACGGCCAGATGCCTGGTAAGTTTTTCTCCTCTAAGACATTAACACCAGCGTTGCCTGGCAACTGAAACGACATGGGGGCTCAAGGGATACTAGATTGTTGATGACAAAACTGCTTTGAATGCCCCCGAGTACAAGCTCTCTTAGAGTTTGTTAGCTACAGAGCTACGTGACCTGTATTCAGTGTTTATCAGGCTGCCCTTGGGCTTTGATGTAGCTGACACACAGCATTCCTCTGATGAACAGAACTGGCTAAATTTAGTCTGTTTGAAACCATGCAGTACAGCTGGCTTTAGAGGGCTTACTGGGGAAAGGTATTGGCCTGTGGCTGAGTGAACACAAATCCTTCCATAAAAGGATAATGTGAAATCATTGTAGCTAAATAATTAGATAATATAAAATAGATACATCTGAAAGAGGGTGTTTCTGATTTGGGTAAATGTTTAAAAAGAAAAAAAGATTGCTTTTATACAGCTTCCTCTAATCCCCTGTGTTCTTTATTATTGAAGATGTGTTGAATTGTAAGGGATTTGTAAAGAAATGGCCTCCAGATTATTGTTCTAGGTGTAAATTTTAAGTCAGTTGCTATGCCATTCTGTTTTGTAATAAAAAGAAAAGTACTTGGGAAGACAGAAACAGCACAGAAAGAGGATGATAACATTCCACATTGTACCTACCAATACTGGCTTTGGGGTAACTATTCCCTTTAGCAGTCAGATCAGAGTGGAGTAGGCAATGGAAGAGCATGCTTCTTTATATAGAGGCTATTTTCTTGAATTTCCACTTGTAAAATCATACTGCCTATTTCATATGAAATGGCTTTCAGCTTAAAATTGCATTCCCAGGGTTGCTTTTGTTCAGGATCCCATCCTTTTTTTTTTCTTCTTCTTTTTTCTTTTTTTTTTGTTATGGAGGAACTTTTCACACAAAAGCTCCTCAAGGTATTGATACTTTCAAGAAAGGATACTGCTGTCAAAGGATCTTTGAAAATTTGTCTCTCACTGGTGACAAGGATAACCTTCATGACAGCAAACACAGTAAATAACTATGCAAAACTTAATACAAAGTAAAAAATATAACAATTGCTGTAGTCTCTAATTTCTGTACAAATCTTGATAAAATGGACTTGATAATGGCAGCTTTTCTGAAAGAGTAGCTTGAATAGCCTCCAGAGGCCGTGTGTAAGAAGTGCAATAAAAGATCTAGAGAAGTTAGTTTCATCATACATGTTGGTCATAGTCTGCATTTGGAAGTGTAAAGAGCAATATATGCTGCTCCCTAAGTAGGGCAGAAATACTCTGATTATGGTGTCCTTTATCCATCTAAGATACATCAGTTCCCATGGAGAATAGAATTGCCTCTCAAAAATCAGTCTCTTTGACCCTCAAGTGTAATCTTATTATTGTTATTATAGTGATCTTTTCCAAGGAGAAGGATTACTAAGTCACAATGTGAGCATAATGACTTCACTGCAGAGCCACAGGGGAGAAAAGTCACTCCTTAAACATACATATTTTGTAATTAGATAGAATAAGAAAAGAGCTCTTATGAAAATATGTAAAAGGTAAATAGCTTTGTTTTGGTATTCACCTAGACAGATACTTAAATACAGTTTCCAACTAAGCTTTAATTTAGCCTTTCTTCCAACATATTCCCTTTTTTGAATGTCTGTTCTTTCCTTCTCAGTTTGAAGTTTTCTCTGAGGATGTGAAGATAAACAGCTTAGCATGAGGGCATCTCTTAATATCAGAAAGGCATGCTAAAATCATTTCATAGGTAGGCGTTGGAAAAAGGGAAACAGAATCATCTTGCTAAGTGTATAGCTCAGTTACACATATCTTTTCAAGTGTGTGTTAGTTTACTTGTTTGTGAGCCTTTCTGTGTTTCACAGAGATGTTTGTCTGATAATGTCTGCAGTGTATGCGTTTGCTTTCTGGTTTTAGGGCACTTACTCTGAAGTTACATAGGCATTTGTAATAAAAACCAGATACAAAATCTGAAAGTAGAGATGATCTGTATAAAAGGAGTAAAGTCACTAATCTTAAACCGAGAAAATCCAGGACTGACATCAGTTGACCAGCCTGGAAAAAATAGAATGCAGGTTCTTAAAAATGCCAGCTAAGGATTTCAGGCATTACCTGAGCACGGGCTTCCACAGACCTGAGTGTGGGCAGAAGGGTTGATGAGAGGATTAGAAGAACTGCCTAGTGAGGATCAGGGCATGTGTCATTTTAAAGTTCTGCTATAGACCTGTCCCATTGCCTGAAGGGCAAAGGATGATTTTTCTTGTACTTGTGGCCTGGTTAATACAGAACCCAAAGTGCTGCTGGGGCCCTTAATTGCATCCCCTGACAAATGCATGTCTGTATCCTCTTGCTGGGGAAGACAGTCATGACAAACCTTTTTCAGCTGGTGATACACTTGAGTGTTATCTGTACCTGTGACAGATTGTGGGTTTTAGCTGAAAAAATTGCTGTCTGAAGACTTGCTTTGACTGAGTTTATGTGATGCAAAGTAAGGGTGATCTGGGTTTGGAAGGAGATGATGAAATAAGATTTGCTGGGGGCAGGTTGTCTTCCTGATTTCTTGAGGTTGTTTTATCCATATGTAAAATGTTGAAAGGTAAGACTGGCTGTAGGGGTCTCTGACCTTTGTTGTGGCACTGGTAGGTGACCTTCCTGAATAACAGGTTGTCCTGGTTCCAGCCAGAACAGGGTTAATTTTTGCAGTAGCCAGGAGGAGGCATGGCCAGGACCTGGAGGTTATTCTAACCTGTTGGGGTTCTGCGTGATGAGCACTTGGCCTGTGAATCCTTTGCATCTTGTACACTGTTATTAATATTGTTGCTGTTACTGTTCTTATTTCATTGCTGTTTCTAGTAAATTGTTCATATCTCAATTTATAATCTTTACTTTTTGTGCCTCCAATTCTCTCCAGCCCAACACAGGAGAGGGAAAAGGGAAACAGGGGGGTGAGCAAGTGGTGTGTGGTTTGGAGTGTTTAGTGGAAAGAGTAAATCGGGAAATAGCATTTCTAAACCACAACACATGCACTTGTGTGTTTCCCAACAAGTTCTCTCAAAGTCCTCTTTCCTTCTTTCAAATGCACTCTCAAATACACTTAATGTGGATTACAGCTTCATGGAGGTAAGGTGCTGGGCATAGGTGGTTAAGAGGAAAAAGAATTTCTGTTTATACTCAGGATAGATACTTTCTCTGCTAACTTTATTATAACACAAATCTAATTAGTATGGCATTTAAAGCAGTTACTTTAAAGTGGAGATACATACTTCATGCCTCATTAATTCACTCACAGTTCATTCATATTCTCTTCTTCCTATTTCATTTATACGTATAAAAAAGAAAATCAATTGCTTTGTCCTTATATGCAAGAGAACCCCATGAAGTATTTTGACAAACTATAAAAAAAATTATATGTAAAGTGTGTTTTTATTATTTTTCATTTGCAAGGTTTTTGATACTGTGGTCTTAGCTTTTTCTCTGTCCTTGTTTTCTAGCTTCTCACTAACAAACCCTCTGATTTTGACCACAGCAAATACACATACCGCACTTTTCATATGACAGCTTTTTCTTATGAGTGCTTTCTCCTGTTTTGGTGCTACCTGAGACATGAAGTGTAAATCAGCCTTTTAGAGAAGGTGCTTTATTTTTCAAGTTACCTCTTGTGAATTTTGCCTTCCTCATTTTGCTTCTTACATTATCATTTTTTAAAAACTTACTCCCTTGTGTGCTTACCTAACTCTCTGAAATCTATCATTGACAATGTCTTCCTTTAATCAGAAAGAAACAAAGCCACTCCCAGGCCCTAACTTTCTGGCACTAACCTGTGTATTCCTTCTTTAATTAGAAAAGAAATTAGGAGAGTAGTCTTCTAGCAGCTCTGCAATAGTTGCTTGACACTGCAGTAGGAAGCTTTTCTTCACCGTAGCTTTACCTAACAGCACGTTCCTGATTGAACTCATAGTTAGAGACAATCTCACTTTTCATAATTAAACTGTCTCCATGTTCTCACTATTACAGAATTAGGCAGTGTTGAATTGAAGAGGGACAGTATAGTGTAGTACTGTAGCACTCTTGTGGGCATAATCCTATTCACTGAATTACTTTTTCTGTATTTGTGGTGGATCTGCCTTTGTACATTTCAGCAATCTGTGCTCACCTTGTTTTGCAGGAAGAGTGAACTGCACATAAGATACCTTTTTCAGCTTTTACACTTGCCTTGACAAAATAGGTCTGTGTTTATTTTGGTAAGGTGTCTTAAAAAGGGCAAGAGGATAAACATACTTTTAAATTTACTCTCTGTTTCCTCACTTTGGCTTTAGTAGCTGTGTTCCTTTATCCTTGTTATCTTTTTCTTCTGCATTTTTTTGTTTCAGTCAGTTAGTATTGTCTCTGTGACCTTGTGTGCAGCTCTCTATGTCCTTATTTCTGCCTTCATTCTACCATAGATCAGTGCAGTTCTTTCATTAGCCAAGGACTTAGGAGCTGTTTACATCTGAGGGCAGAGGGGGGTGTGTGTGTGTGGTTCTTTTTTTTTTTAATTTTCACTGGGAAATTTGTAAACAAATCAGTACCTTCCTACAGCTCTACTAACATAGTTTCTTTTAGATTCCTCTTCTTAGAGTTTTCTAGCTTAACAGAAAACCTGTAGCATGTTCAGCAACAGCAGCATCTTCTTGGTGAAATCTGTACATATCAGCATTTGCCTTGTTTACAGTTGACCTGGTCTGTCATGTCCGCTGGTTGTACATATCTTCATGAGGTCTTTGTGTGGTGCATGTCACGGGCATAATCTGTGCATTTCGTCTACTTTTTTTACTTGTCATAGTTGTATCCAGTCACACCTCTTACTAATTTTAGTCCTAGTAGCTGTTCACCTGGTCCACCTAAAGTAATGAGTAAACTGACCAGATGGTACTGTAATGTTGTACGTTAAAATACCCATTGAGAGTAGATTTACTTCAGAGAATAATCCAAATCCAACCTGTGTTGTCAAGAAGAAGGGAAATAAAAGGTGAAAAGTTGAGTTGTTGGCTCATGGGTGTATGAACAAGTTGCTTTTCCTTTGCATCTTCACAAGTTGAACTGATAATTTCGTGTCTGTCCTTCCAGTCATCATCCCCAACTCTAGTAATCTGCAAATACAGTTGCAGAATATTGGCTATATGGTATATGATCAAAAATGTTAAATAGTCCTTCTGCCATTTTTCTACATTGTCTCATACTATCTGAATCACTACAATGCTAGGTCCATTAGAAATCAAAAGCATTGATTTTCTGTTGTGTTGAAATTTTCAACCTTATTTACAAGTAGAAAAGATGCAGCACATTGTCTGCAACATTTTCACTTTGTCCTTTTTTCACACCTTTCTCTGATTTCCAGGGTTGTTCTTTTACGTATGTACAGCAAAGGTGATGTGTTTACCAACGTAGGTGACTAAATGCTTTCCATTTACATGTCATTCTTACAAAAAGGCATGATTGAAGTAGCAAAAAACAAGTCTTAATGTCTTACTACAAAGATTTGTTTTCATTCCCATCTCAGGAGATAAACTCAGGAGTTGTCTTCTTGTCATAAACAACTTTTGGTTAGATTTTTATCTACAGGGGCATTAAAACAGCTCTGTAGAATGAGTTTGGCTCACAGGTTTTCCATAAAAGCCTTTGCTGTTGTATCAGTGATCCATGGAGTGCTTGTCACCTTCTTTTTCTTTTATGGGTAACTATAATCTGTAATCATTGATTGAAAGTTAGCCTAAGTTAGCATTTAGTGGTGGACTTGGCAGTGTTAAATTTGTTGTTGGACTTGACAGTCTTAGTGGTCTTTTCCAACTAAAATGTTTCTATGATTCTATGTAATTATACCATGTCAATGTTAATACTGCCTGTGTTTAAAAATAATAATAATTGTTAGTTTCAAAAAAATTGTCTAGTATGGATTGTTTGAATACACAGAAGTGTTACAGCCATTGTAACAATGACAGCTCTGATGGAGTTACCAAGCTGTCTGTTACACTGGTCTTGTGCAATTCAGATTGAAGTTCAGGTTGTATTATGAAAGTACTAAAAAGACTAGTTTTGTGTATGATAGATGAGCTATATGATAATCCACCTTTGTTTCAGTAGCTTTAGCTGCTCAACAAAAGAAAATGTATTTCATAGTAGCAGTGAACTTTGTTGGTCACTTTCTTATTTTTAAAGTAGGGAAATCACATGCAAGCTGTATTTTAAATTTATTTTAATGTAATTGTATTTAATGACTTCTGTTTAGTTTTGTGATTCTGTATGACTGTTTTCACCACCTTTTATGATGCTTAGTTTCCATTTTTTTTCCCTGTTTTTCTTTCTGAAGGACCCAACCATATGCCTATGCAAGGACCTGGACCTAACCAACTCAATATGACAAACAGTTCCATGAATATGCCTTCAAGTAGCCATGGGTCCATGGGTGGCTATAATCACTCAGTGCCATCGTCACAGAGCATGCCAGTGCAGAATCAGATGACAATGAGCCAGGGACAGCCAATGGGCAATTATGGGCCCAGACCAAACATGAATATGCAACCAAACCAAGGTAAGTGAGGTGCTTGTTAGCTTCTGTAAGAGGAAAACATCTTGGGTGCAGATTCTTTAGAAGGTCTTATGTTGTAGATTGCCTTCTCTAAATGTGTTTGTACCCTGAGATTGGCTCAGCTGGTTAGAGCATGGTGCTAAGAACACAAAGGTTGTGACTTCAATCACTATATGGGCCGTTTACTTAAGACCTGGGCTCCGTGATCCTTGTGGAAGGATCATCTCAGAATACTCTGTGAATATTCTGTACCTATGTTTGGAGCATTCTACATCTCTTTTCTCCCATGCATCTGTGACTTTTTTATTTGCAGACATTGAACTATTTTCAGGTATTATGTGGGAATGTGGAAATGGATCTACTTTCATCAGTTATAAGCTGGAGCTACTGTTTGTCTTTTTCAGACTTTACACTTCTAGCTAAGTGTTATTATCATTCAGGTTGATAAAAGACATCTGTACTTTTAAGTCTCGGTTAAACTGAAAAATTAAAAGTCAGCTAGCCCTCAGATTGTTATACCTAGTTAGTCTTTGTTTTCTGCTGCATGCTGTTTTAGCATGGAATGTCTGTTAGCCTTAGAGAAGCAAAATCCAGTTCCAGGAGCAAATCTGGTACTCCCTACTGCTTTCATGAGATATCCTTGTGTATATAGTAAAAACCAAAACTAATATTGTATCTAAGATATTTCCATTGCATAAACTGATGATGTTTTGGTGTCCTTGTTGAAGTGCAAGGACATTGTGGAATTAAAATATTGCATCAGAGTCACAGCACAGCAAATTATTAAGTTGTATATGTACTGCATATTCTTATAGATGTGCTTTACAAGTCAGCAAGCAGCATTTTCAGCTTACCTGTTAAGTCTGTTACTGCATTAGATCTGTACATAGCACCTGCTAGAAGACATGACAAACCAAAGCTCCACTTTTTTATATGTAGATACCATCTGTTCCTGAGGTGTACAGACAGACCAGGTCATACTGATCGGTTTGATTATTAAGCTACAGAAAGGTGCAAAACAGACAAAAGACTAACTTAATGAGAGACTAAAAATAAGTCATGATGAAATAGCTGTTTCTGCATTTTTCTTACCAGAAGAGAAAGTGGGAAGTCTGAGTCCTTCAACGTCCACATTGTTAATAGCATCTTTCTTAAAATACAACAGCAGAAACAACAAAAGATAGGCACGTAGCAGAGGAAACCATCATAACTGGGAATATTTTTGACTGTCTCTCTGAACTGGCAAGTTATCTCTGTATTCCGGGCAATACACAGTGTAGTAATTTTGTAAACATTGTAAGATGCTTTGAAAAAGCCCTGTGCCAATTCAGATTTTTCAGTTCCAGAATTAGCAATAATTATGTAGCAGTATGTGTGAGGGAGCCATCTAGTAAGTCACTCTACAGAAAACAATTTTGTGTGACTGGCCTAAAATTTAGGAGGTGATTCCATCTCAAAGTACCGTTCTTTACTCTTCCTCATAATATTCCCCTGTTGGGTTTTCAGTACTCTGTCAAACTTGAAAATTGGTCATTAGAAGTTAAGCAGAAATGAACTTAAAAGATTTCTGTTCTGAACAAATAATGGTACTGAAGTGACTTTGGGGAACAAAGAATAAAACAATTATTAACCAAATTACAGGTTCAAGAACAAGAGCAAATTCTTTAGTTAGAACAATGGTACCATTGCCATTAGGGCCACAGCATGCTTTTGCAGTGTATAATTCTGCCAAGTTTTGACCCTTTGGGCTGAGACTTTTTCCATTCTAAGTGTCTGCTTCAAGGCTGGTTCTGTGTTTTGCAGAGGTTTCACAGAAGTAGAGGGCAGTAGGATGAAAAATTACATTCTTTAAAATGTTTCAGTGTCTCACGAAAACAGCAGCAAACAGAGCACTTCATATATAAACGTAGGAGTGCAGGTACCCCTTACTTAGAGCAAGGCTTTGAAACTTGTGTTATGCAAGCAAAGTGCTGTTTGCTGTTAATTTAAAATACTGTTCCAAGCATCTGTGAGAGAGGAAGTCTTAAGTCTGAAGATGTGCATGTTTGTTATTTTGATCTAATTCCCAATCAGGTCTGCTTAATACATTTCCTCCATTTTCTACTCTTAGTTGTTACGTGTGTATTGAAATTTGATGACAAATTAGAGGAAGTATTTTTGTATCTTCACTCTCTTGTGACTCCAAGACAGCCGGGCAGAGAACGACAGAGAAATCTGTGAGACCGTGAGAGATTTAGATCGGTAGCCAAGCCCCAGTATGGCTGGGCAGAGGTCTCAGCCAAGCATGGCCACTTCAGGCTTCTGACCTAAGTGAAGAAACACGAATGAGCTGCTAGGAAATGCACTCAGTGCAGTTAACAAAAGGGGAATAAACAGATTGTGGCTCGAAGATTTCTTAACTGGTTGCATGTGCGAGAATTAAAAAACAGAAATGAACCAAAATTCCTGAACCTCAGTGTTGTTGTCAGGAGACATTTGTGAACCCCTAAGCATGCTTTGTTTCTTTGTCTTACAGGAGTGATCCATATTGAAAATGAGAGATCCTACTACATCTGTCAGTTAATAACAGCACTAGCTAAATATAATGCTAAATATTCCGCAAGATGAGGTCTTAGCATCTCAAGTTGGCTGTTAAAAATCAGTAGATGTTTTTGACCTTAATCTTTCCTTATGTTTGTTCCTCATCTGTAGAGGAATGAATCTGATGGTAAGATTACGATACCATCTGATTTCACAGGAGAGTTGTGAAAGTATATTCATTATGAAGATTTGGACAAATTACTTATGGGTGCCATAAGAAAACCATGAATAAATTAATAATTCTGTCTTCAGTATTTGACTAGGCATCACATCTCACATGAACTATTAGGAAGAAACAAAATACTGGAATAGTTTTATGGTGAGTAGTACCTACTGTACTGTATGAAGCCAGTACTTCTAGGGGAAAAAACCCATACTATTATATAATATATAAAGCCATCATAACAGTCAGAAAGGCTTGATCTAACACTTGGGTGGCTTTAGCATAACCTTTTTATGTGCACTTGCTACCAAAACATCTTGCTGTATATACACCTTGTGAGGCAGATGGTGTTAGCAAGAAAAAAATGAAAAAGTGCTAATTAAGAAATAAAATGCATAGTAACAGAACTCTTTGCTGGATTTACTTCCTGTATCCACTTTGTATTCATTATTGATTTGCTCTAGTTATAAAATGCTAGCCAGAGGAATACTTAAATGAGAAGCAAAGTTTTCATGGTATTGATTTTATATAGTCAGTCTAGTTTAAAAGAGGAATCCAAGTAATTTTGGACTGAGAAAGCAGAATGTTTTAAGTGGAAGATTCTGTAGATGACTCTTCTTTGAAAAGTTATTACAGCCGCCTGGAACATCTGCAAGGAATATTGGCTACCTTTTTGGAAAAGATAGGAAGCAGAAGGAACTGAATGAATGTGGAAGAAACTATGTTCTTATGGATACATTTCTTCTTGTGTATGGTAAACTACTTAAGTTGAAAAAAAATTTCAAGTGTGGCCAGTTTTTGACTGTTCAGAGAGAATATGTAAGCCTGATTTTTCTGAAACCTGAAACTTGCAAGGAAGTTACTCTATTTTTTTATGTTGAACAAATCTTTCACACTTGGAGAATAATATTTAATAGTAGAATGAATACATTTTACAAGTAAGAACCAAGAAGTTGTAACTTGGCCATCTCAGAAGCTCTGTTTCTCAGATACTTTTGCTACACGTGGCCATCCCAGAGACTGTGTTTCTCAGATCCTTTTGCTGGGATTCCATCGCCTTGCCAGAAGAGCTTGACGGAAAGTTGCCGAGCTCCCAGTCTCTATATAATGAGCATTATATGTTGCCTGTGGTAAGGGGAGGGAACTAGTTTACAGGTGAACTCTACAGGACAGTATCATGTTGACTCAGTCATTTGCAGGAGACCACTTGTCAAATCTGGTGCTGAGATTTTTTAATGATAGTTTTGTTTATATGAACTTAGAAAAATTCCATTAAAATTTCAGAGATCTTTCACTTACAAGCAAATACGAAGCAAATACAAAGCTATGGAAATAGTAGAGATGAGGCAGATGCAGATTCCTGTTCTTTTGTTGCTACATAAAGGAACATAAAAATAGGAACATCCAATGTTAGCTAAAATATAAACATATTCAGGGTGTGGCAGACCAGGATAAAGTAATTTCTGAGTTTGAGTATCTTTTGCGAGTGTCTTGCCGTCTGTTCACTCCCGTGTAAGCTGAGACTGTTAGGTTTCAGTACCTTGACTGTTTACAGTAGTCAAGATGTTATGGAGAAAGCAGGGCAGCCTCAATTTTTTTTGACATCTAACCTATTAAAGGGAAATAAAATTGCCTCCACATTTTGAAGCACCATCATGCTATAGCTGGATTTTTAGGATGTCTAGCTGTAGAAGACACTGTAGTTTTGTCATGAAAAAACAAAAGATATAAACAGCTGCCACAGAGCTTGTGGTTTCATCTTCTTTCCCTAGGGTAAAACGTGAAAGGCAATGTTGGTAACTAAGAAATTTTTTGTATGACATTTTATGTACTAGTTTTTTTTAAAATGATACCTGAACTTGTGGTTTGGTTTGAGATGAAAAGTTTGTGGAGTAAGCTAGTGTGGAGGAGTGTCTAGCATCTTTAATTTGCAGCCTAAATCATACATTAGGAGTAGCAAAAAGTTTTGTATCCTCAGGGTCTTTTGAGATAATGTTTAAACTGCACCTGGTGTTAAAACACCTGTAGGATTGTGGTTCATTTGACTAAGCACATCTGAATTGTAGTGTTTGTCATGTTAAATTGACCCTACAGTATAGTTTCTAAGATAGCTCTCATAGGACTTAAAACCATCACTTAAAAAACAAGCATTTTTTTAAACATGTAGAAAAACAGCAAAAATGTTTTGCTGAGGGCTGCTGCAGTGGTACATATTTTGTTATTTTTGTAACAGTAGACACAGTGATGAGATTGACTGTGGTAGGTCTAGCATGGTGGGCTTTGCTGATACTCTAGATATGGATATCCAGTTGCTTCATCTATCACAAGTGCACATTGTGAAATGCCTAAAGAACAGACCCCTGAGCAACACAACCAGCATAATTTGGAAGAATGAAGAAACAATAGCTTGTACTGCTGCTTTTTGGTCATACCCACCTGTTCCCATAGCTATGCAGTCAGAACAGCAGAGTCACAAGTTCATTTGTGAGTGTGGTTCCTCACTTCTCTGCTTCTTCAGAAGGTTCAACCACGTCTGCAGTTACTCTTGTCCTCTCATAACGTTTCCCACCAGTATCTGAGATTCAGCGTAAGGGACGATGCTAAGGAGACATTTTTAAACCACTAAACTTTTCTGCAGCTCTTTCATCCTCTGCACTTCTGGTCTCAGATTTGTTAGCTTTATCTAGGACCTACTATCAGTTTGTATTTCTGTTTCTTTCTATTTATCTTACCTGTGTGAAGACTCGGCTGTCAGTTTCCAAAAGTCCTTTGCTGTCAGGAGACTGCCACCGTATCACTGTACTTACAAGAAGATCAGGTAGTAGTCCGTTTTTGCTTTAATCCACATACCTTTTCTTCCCTGTACATGAGGCCTCCTTATGAGATACTGGCTGGAGCAGAAGTTACTTTTTTTCCTCAACTGCTCATTTCAAAGTTGTCTACACCTACTAAACAAAAATGTATATTTTTAATAATGTAGGCTAGTTAAATTCTGTACTTGCACATTTTGCAGAGATAATCTTAACGCAATATTTCTTTGGATGCATTTTGAACTCTGTACAAATAAGATACTTTGTCCCCTTTGGATTAAATAATTGTAGAATTATACAAAAAAAGAGTTTCTATGGAGAGTTTTTGAAAGCAGTGAGCATTCTCTTGCAGCTTGCAGTTTTGTGAGCTTTGTGTATGAAACTTATCTCCCAGTCTGGAAGAGACCATGACTTCCACCAAATTGTGACCTGATCGGAGATTCAAGAGTTGTGTTTTAGGGTGCTTGTAAAAATATGTGCCACAAATACTAGAAAGCATTATAGAATCATTGAATGGCTTGTGTTGGAAGGGACCTGAAAGATCGTCTAGTTCCAGTCTCCCTGCCAGTGCTACAACTAGCTCAGGTTGCTCAGAGCCCCATCCATCCTGGTCTTGAACACATCCAGGGATGGGGCATCCACAACTTCTTAGGAGAACCTGTTCCAGTGCCTCACCACCCTCACAGTAAATAATTTCTTCCTAATATCCAATCTATACCTACCCTCTTTCAATTTAAAACCATTGCCCCTTGTTCTGTCACTATCTGCGTGTATAAAAAAGTCCATCTCTCTCCCTTTTATAAGCCCCCTTAAAATACTGGAAGGCCACAATGAGGTCTCCCTGGAGCCTTCTCTTATCCATGCTCTCTCAGTGTTTCCTTACAGCAGAGGTGCTCTATCCCTCTGATAATCCTTGTGGCCTTCCTCTACACTTGCTCTGACAGGTCTGTGTCTTTCCTGTGCTGGACACCCCAGAGTTGGATACAGCACTCTGGGTGGGGTCTCACCAGAGCAGAGCAGAGGGGCAGAATCACCTCCCTTGACCCTCCTGGCCATGTTTGTTCATGCAGCCCTGGATACAGTTGGTTTTTTGGGCTGCAGGCCCACACTGCCAGATCATACTCAGCTTTTCATCAGTGCAAACCCTCAAGTTCTTCTCAGGGCTGCTCTCAGTGAGTTTCCCACTCTGTACTCACGTCTGGATTTGCCTGGACCCAGCTGCTGCACCTCGCACTTGGATTTGTTGAACTTCATGAGGTTCTCCTGTGCCCACTTCTCAAGTTTGTCCATATCCAAGGAGATAATGAATTAATAGTTCTTAAGTTTTTTATTGAGTTTTGGCATTTTATGTCATATTAAGTATTACACGATGAATAAATGTAGCTTTCTCCTAAGCTAGATTTTTCAAATGGAAGAATAAATTCAAAGTTCTCTCATCCCTCAGAACTACTGCATAAAATGGTTATGTTCCATGAGGTAGTAGAGACCATGGTGGTTCTTTTAAGTATCTTCTTAATAAGAAGAACCAAACTGGAAGGAAGCCAGCCTGTCTGTTATGAACACAACACGCAGCCTGATACAGGGTAGTGAATTCTCATTGTGGCTCTACAAAGTGTTAATGAAGTTCTAATTTAAAAAGCAA
Organism: Oriolus oriolus; assembly: GCA_013400235.1. NCBI lineage: Eukaryota > Metazoa > Chordata > Aves > Passeriformes > Corvidae > Oriolus > Oriolus oriolus. The sequence goes on from VXBT01004890.1 coordinate 46,974, forward strand.
ACAGAAAATCTCTACATTGCACCATGGGGACCCAACACATTTTATCACATTGTATTGTGACTAATATTAATATTGTTAATTAACAAGCTTTCTTGAGATCTAGGAATATTATGGCAACAAGTTTCTATTTTTTTTCAAGACTGCCTAATGTTTCTCAGTACCTCCAAACAGAGGAGCAGTGAAATGGAATAATCTAAATTATCTGCTCGTTTAGAAGATCAAAAAAGGAAATATATTTTGCCAATAACTAAAATAAGTACATCTCAATTTAACCCTTTTTTTTTGCTTTAAAATCAGCACACAGAAACTTGCCATGCTGAAGGATGGAAGCATAACTGGGTCTCCTTAAGAGTGGCCAATATTTATCTTTAGCGGAAAATGAAGCTTAGGCCACTTTACTTCTCAGTGAGAGATCCCACACAGGGGTTTAATGGGATTTAACTAACACACTTTGAATTCATACCATTAATTAATTTGTCTTAACTTTCCCTCATAACTCTGCACAGACAGGATCTAAGTGACTACGTATTCCTTTGCCTGTATAAATCACTTGACTGTATCTAGGTATTTTTCCAGTACTGTAGCTTCACACAGGACTTTCTGCTTGTGCTTCAGCACCTAGTTATTAAAAAATACTAAATGGAATAGCAAAATCTAAGCATACAGAAAGTGGGTGATATCTTACTTTTTGTCCTTGGATGGCACTTAGGAGTGGCTCTGCTAGTTTGATGTTTGATGTCATAATTTTAGTTTTTAGTGAGGCTCCTAGTTTCTTGTTGTCTTTGTAGTTTATAAAATAAATTGTTTTTAAAAAGGCAAAAAATCCTTGGGGTTTCACCATTAAGTGGTTTGAATTAATATATTACAAAAATCTGTTGTTTAAAAAAGTTTAGCTCCTTGTCACAACTCTTTCCTCATGTTTTTGATACTGGAATAACTCTTTTCTGAAGTGGTATTACGGAAGAGGCACAGAGGCTGTTCTTTGTTAAATGTTATATCAATCTAACCTGCAATCTCATATAATGAAATGGTGTAATCATCGTTTTCATTGCTGTGTGGTGTCAGTAGGGTGCTCTTTAACTGTCTGTTTTCATTACTGAAATTTGCATTTCTCCAAGTACAGCCTTAATCAGATTTTCTCAGTTGATAAAACATGGACAGTACTTGATCTGTCCTGGTCTCTTCCTGTGGTTCATAGAAACTTGGTGCAGCTTGGTATGAAAGAAGATTTTTTCGTTACAGACAGTTTGGGACTGTTCAGCGTCAGACAGAGCCTGTGTTCTGTGGGCCTTCTGCATATGCCTGTTGTGTGATTGCCTGTCTGGTTCACAATGGTTGTCTTTAGAGGCTAAATAAAATTGTTGATTTTGGGATAACAGCTTAGTGATTTGTCAGCGGAATATAACAGCAACTATGTGTGTATTGAAACTATGCTCTGAGGAGATCACAAATGTTAAATAATTTTTCTATGACTTACCAAGGTTTCACCATCAGGTTTTCACCTACACTTTTTTTGAAGATTTTTTTTAAAGCAAAAATGGTAAAATTGTTCCAGTTATCCTCATGCATGTGTAAACTAATATCTGTGGTTTTGAAGAAAAATCATCTAAAAAGCAACCTTATTTAGGCTGACTTCTGTTTTGCAGTTTGGGTACTGAATTGTTCACCTACATTTGCATAGGTCCAGAAACAGCAAACCCTTATCAGAGCACTGGATATACAGAGCCTTTTTTGGTCCATTTTTAGAGGTTGGGTTTTCTGTGTTCTTTTGGCAAGGTTTAATCACAAATCATTTTTGCATATTTGACATTTTTGCTGCTTCTCCTTTTGCAGGTCCAATGATGCACCAGCAGCCTTCCTCCCAGCAATACAACATGCCACAGGCAGGTGGCCAGCATTACCAGGGGCAGCAGCCACCGATGGGAATGATGGGCCAAGTTAACCAAGGAAATCACATGATGGGGCAGAGACAGATTCCTCCATACAGGCCACCACAGCAAGGTAGGAATTCACTTCAGTATTTTTACATTGATTTTAAATAACTGTGTTTAAAACCATTTTACATCACTTTCTTGCTTACACCAAATTTCTATCAAGTAATTTGGTGTGACAGACTTTGTTTGTACACTCTTTTTGTTACCCTTTTTAAGGGTGGTTCTTGCAAGAGATTACTGCTATCACCATGAAATGGGAAGACGAGTTTGTTTTCTTTTTCCTTTGGTTCTTTCTGAGATCATGCATTCTGAAATTATGCATCTCAGATATGCTGAAGCAGAATTCTGTTTTGATATTTAAATGATAGGTACAGAAAAGAAACAGAGTACCTACTTGGTTCTGAATTCATTCAATTACAAACAAAGGAACAAAGTTCCACAATATTGAGTCTCTTTTCTTTTTAGTCCTTTTCAACAAGGAATAATGTTATTTTTAACACCTTTAACACCTTAGTCTGTTATACACATATTCCTAAAATGAGCTCAAAACTTAAGTTTGATATATATAGTCTCAGTCTAGTGCAGCCAAACAACTGTGTATTTGTATATGTAGATAGATACATTTACTTATTTTTTAACTAAACCAGATTACATATGTTGTCTGTAATGCCACAATATGGGTGGGGAATACATTTGAGAAATATTTCTCATACTAAACTCAGAAATTAGCAGGCTTTATAATAGAGAAAACAAGTTATTTACGTATTGACTGGTTGTGGTTTTTCAGGCCCACCACAGCAGTACTCAGGCCAGGAAGACTATTATGGGGACCAATACAGTCATGGTGGACAAGGTCCTCCAGAAGGCATGAACCAGCAATATTACCCTGATGGTAATCTCTCATAAATGTTAACTTTCCCATTTTCTATACCTGCCCAATACTAATGTAGTCATATGCCCAAAATTAAGGGATGAGGCAAGAATAGTAATTGGATATCATACCTCACATTTACAAAACCTTCCAAATTCGGAATTGTTACTACAGTTTAAGTTACTATGACTAGTTAAATTTACAACTTAAAGCATGTCATTCATATTACTCCCATTTGAAACTCTTTAACAGTTTTAGTATTTCAAAATGAATGGAAATAATTGGTTTCTCTCAAAGAATGGAGAGTTCCGTAGCATATCTAGTATAATTGAGATGAATTCAAACAGTCATAACTTTATTATCAATAAGAGAGGGGGCGATATCCTTTTATTAAAAATTTTACTGACCTGAAAAAACTTGCTAAAAGGATGTGGGTTTTTTCTGTAAATGCTCTATTTTTTTAAACTTAGTGTTTAGTTTTCATGTAAGTCGCACAAATGTGTTATTGCTGACATGGTATGGGCCTTCAGTTTAACATTTATATAGGAATAAAATGGTCCCTGCCCTGAGGATACTGGAAATGTGAATCCTCTTTAGATGTCCCCTCAGTGCTTTCAAGACAAGACTGAAACTTTGAATTTCATAAATCTGTCCTCCTTCCTCTTGGAATATGGAGTGCTGAAGGCTGTTGAATTGTGTTATAAGTTAGAAAAGTTGAAATTAACTTGTTTTCAGGCTGAGCACAGACTGGAAGAACAAAGATGCTGACTCCTGACTACTGTGATAACCATGTGTGCAACTTAATGGTATCTTATGAAGTTCAAGAAATGTGGTAGATGTTAATGTTTAAAAAATGTATACAAAGCAAAGCTGTGTAATTGCCAAAGCAACTGCTCACTGCAAATAAAGGGATACCAGTCAGTTGTTTGAATTTAATTTCCATTAAATTGATTTTAAGATACATCAAGCCACATCTGTATAAGCCTACATGTGTTCATTTCTGGAGATATATGTGCAGAGTTATTTTACAAGTTGCATTAACTGATAATTATTCAGCTTTCATTTTGGAACATTTATGTACACACATGCACACCAAACTGTTGCAGGCGATTTAATCTAGTAAGGGCAGTTTGATGTTACCATCAACAGCTCTGTGGCAGCACAGATTACTTCTGAGATCTGTTCCTTCTAAAGAGTCATCTTTATCATTACCTCATTATTACTCTTACATAGAATACAAGGAGCATATGTTTTAAGACTTGTTTTAATAGTTATGTGTGCATGTAAGATTCAGTCAGTGATGTATTGTACAGTTGCAGACCTGATAACAAAGTCACTGAGTTGTAGAACTGTTTCCTGCTTTCCTTACTTTTATTTAAAAATTTTATTCCAAATTTATATGATTTAATTTCGAATGTAAACAAAATTTTGGCACGTATTCTTGACCAAGTTAGCAATGAGATATATTTTGATCATCTGTAAGACAAAATATATGTGTGATAAAACCAACAACAGGTGGGGTGCTTACTGCATATATTAGTTTCTTAATTGGAGATGCCTGTAGTCTCTGAATAGAAAGCTTTGTTTGTAATGAATCTGCTCAGGACTGGAATGTAAGAGGAAAAGTTTTCTTAAAACCTTAAGTATGAATTCTGTTTGTAGGGAAAACCTTGAGAGTGTTATATTTCTGTCATTTAAAAACAGAATTTAATGTAGATGATGGTTCATAACTTCATTGAGCTTTATTTGTTATATTTCACACTGCTTTTAGCATATGCTTTTGAATTGGAGATCAGCAGAACAGGTGTTAGACAAAGTATGATAATTGCTTTCTTTGTTCATTCTAATTTAATTCAGGTTATTTACATGTGAAAGGCCTAAATGCTTTCATTTTTTTTTGAGTGAAAGATGAAGTACTTCCCCCCCCACTCCCTCAACAAGGATTATCGGAAGGTTAAGACCATCCCTCGCTGTGATGTTTCTAGAACTACTGCATTAAGCCTTTTTTTTCCCCTGTCACATGTTAATTCAATATGAAAGGAAATCATATTAATAAGTCTTTGGCTAATACAATTGAAAATTCTTTTTCATGTATATCCAGTTGAATTTTTTTTTTCATTTTTCTGAGAAATGAAATATTTTTAGGGTTTTCACTCAGAGGCCATTAACGTTTCTTCCTGTCTCTTGTCGAATTGATGTAGGTCATAATGATTACGGTTATCAGCAACCGTCGTATCCTGAACAAGGCTACGATAGGCCTTATGAGGATTCCTCACAACATTACTACGAAGGAGGTATCTATATACCTTCACACACATACGCACATACATTCCCTTTCCTCCCCCACCCTCAACGAGAACAGAAATTCTTGCACAACACAACTTATACCCATGCAAAGCTCTTGTAGAATACTAGTTGCTGGCTGTCTTGGAAATGGCAGGGAACTTGAAGCCTTCAGAATAATTTCTTGCAAACACCTAAAATATGTAACCACAATTTGCCATTCTAACAACAGTAAAATGACTAAAACACTCTAGAGATTTTTTTTTACGTCAATGGAAATTTTTATTTAAACATAAATTTGTTGGTTCAGTTGTATATCTTTTTGTGTGTGTATATATATTTTGTATAATTATAGTGCTGTTAGGAAACAGCTTGCTGATCTTGTGTAGCTAGTCTGTGCTCTTGTAGCTGTCCTTAATTTTGTCTTTTTTTTTTTTTATTTTATTTAGCATAGTCATGATCTTATGACTGTGATGTTCCAGTAAATGTAATGCTCGTTTGGCAGAGATGCTGAAAATGCTGCAGTTCAACTTTGCAAAATTGGCTTTAACTGCAGTTTGTTTGGCCGAGTTCCTTCTGTTTGGTTTGAGTTTTCTTTGTTTTGTTCAGTTTTTTGAAATCAATATTGCATTTTCATTTTGTTCTTGTGTTGTTGGCTGTGCATCTTAGAAGGAAAAAAATAATAAAATAGGTGTCTTTATGAGTTTTTGCTTTCTTGCAATGATCTTACAGGAAACTCGCAATATGGTCAGCAGCAAGATGCATATCAAGGACCACCCCAACAGCAGGGTTATCCACCACAGCAGCAGCAATATCCCGGCCAACAAGGCTATCCAGGACAACAGCAGGGTTATGGTAAGAACCTGAGGGCACAGACAGCTGTCACAGAAAGGACTAAGAGGGACCCTTGTTGTGTGTTATTCCATCCCAGCTTGACTGTGTCCAGAGGCCAGGCTTGCATAGAACAGCTCTGTGCCTGCAGTTTCACTGGGCCGAGACAAGAAAACGTGGAAGGCGGCGTCTTTTGGGAATTAGATCTGCTGGCAGTCTAGGAGAGTGTGGTAGCACAGAAAACTGAAGGTGACTAAACAGCATTGTAATGGGTGTCTGTAATTTAGAAGGACCCAGAAAGATTCTGCTCTTTTCTGTCTTCTTTAGGTGAACGCACTCACAAAGATGACAACCCCTTTCATCTCTTGATTTGGCAATTAAAACAGTCTTTTAAAAACTAGTTTAAAACTTCATTCAGCGTACATGAATCATTCCTTTCAAATTCTTGTACTGATCAGTAGAGAAATGACTATACACATTGACAATGCAGCTTTAAAGAGACTGTCGCCTTATAAATTTGCACGAGTAGTCCAAACCTTCTGATACACAGGAATGAGAAATCCTCTGCCACAAGTCCCTGGATTCAAGGAAAATCTCCCAAAAAGGAAACTTAAAGTAGTAGTACGTAATTTTTGTGCATTAATTCTAAAAAACTTAGTGTCAGAAGAGCATACTGAAACGACTGCTCTTTTAAGTTTTACTTGCTTGCATACTATAAAGCCATACATATTTATCACAGAAGAAGGAATCTCTGAAATTCCATAAATTCAATGTATTTAAGCTTTTAGCTTTTTTGCAAGCTTAAATGCTAAAGCTTTCAGCATTGTGTGTATGTGAGGAAATGCATGGGTAATTTGTTTGCCATGTAGATAAATGCCAGATTCACATGAAATCCAATTATGTTGAGACAGAGTTAAGTTTTAAGAGGATCCACTGAGATTTACCAAGTGTTCTACTTCTGGAGGTTATGGATGAATTGATAGTTCTGAAGTAATATTTGTACCTACATTCTACTAAACATAATATAGGAACAGACTGAAGATCAGAGTGGAGATCCATGTAGATCACTGCTCTGAACTTTGTAAGAAATAAAATCTGATTTATTCTGAAAGTTTAGGTTAAGAAATACTGAAAGAAAAGGAAATCTTTTGGAGCCACTTAGCCAACATAATTCGTAAAACTATATAACATACTTTTCAATTTCTGGTTTTTAGCAGAAATTGTTATTGAAGTTCCATTTTTTTATATGAAATGTGTCAATGAATATTTAGAATTCAGCTTTAAAGAATTACCATGAATAAATAAACCCATGTTCATTTGTCAGATGAACACAGCACTTTTAAGATGTTGTATTCTTGCTCAATTTAATATTTAATTGCTTTATAATTTGCAAAAATAAATCAATATCTCAGTCATTATTATCAATCTTTAAGGTTTTGTTTCGCTGTGGAAGGCTGAAACTGCATGGTTCAAGGGAATTTGAGGCCTGAGGAGAATGGTAGTAGCTTATGGAGCTTTTCTTCTCCAGGTCATCTTTTTCACTGTCTTACAGATGCAGAATTACTGAAGGAGTTACCAGCTGATGTCATCTTAATGTCCAGTGCCTGTAGCTAAAACTAGCTCTCTGTAGCACTGAGTCACAGTTGCTAAAACACATCTGTTTCTTCTGAAGGGAGGGAAAAATGGGTTGGTTTGTTTAAAAGAAAGTGCTTCTGAAGAGCTGCAGGTCTTCAGCTCTGAAAAATAGAGACCCAGTTTTTAAGGAGTGGTGTATAAAAAGCTAACAGATCTACTGCAAAGGATTCCTAGGGAGTGCCACTGAAATACAGAGCACACCATCTCTCCCAGTGCTGGAGGGGATGGGGATAATTTTGTTTGGAACATGGCTGCACTGCCTGATGGCAGTAATGTGCAGCTTCCAGTGGTAGATGGGCTGAGTCCCTGTGAATAGTAATAGAAAGTTGTACTTGCAAAAGAACTACTTCTTTTACAGACAAAAAAGAGTAGAGTCAAAGTTTTGGATTTTTTATTAGCCTTTTTCTGGAGTTAATATTACCAGAGGAGTATGGAATACAGGGTGCTTTTTTCCATCTCACAATAGTTTTTATTGCTTGTCACATCTCACATTTTATACATGTATAACTTGCTTGCCTGACACCCTGTCCATGATGGCCTGCTGTGGTGTGAGACTTCACTTTCGGGCAGTGCAGTACTGCTGGTCTCTTCAAAAGGTCCAAATGTTAAACATAGCTGATTGTCTGGCTGCTCCTGGCATTAGAAACTTCTGGAACTGAAGCAGTGTACATCAGGAGACTGCCTTCCTAAATCCTGGAAAGGGCTCATTTATCGCTTCTTGCCTTGTTCTTCTCTGTCCTGTGACCTTGTATGTGGAACTACATGCATTGGTATTAAATAATGAATATATAAATAAAAGTAAATGTTTCTGTGGCTGGAGCACAGGCCCTGCTTCCCAGAGGGAGAGGGAGGGCCACTCAAAAGACCTAATTGCATGGTAGTGATACTTCTTTGCCCTGGTTAGCTGTAAAAATCAGTGCTTTTACTGTTCTCTTCTTTCCAACATCTTAAACAGTCTTCTTTTTTCTTTTTTTTTTTTTCATTTAATGATCCCCAGGCCCCTCCCAAAGTGGTCCAGGGCCTCAGTATCCTAATTATCCGCAAGGACAAGGACAGCAGTATGGGGGATACAGACCCACACAGCCTGGGCCACCACAGCCACCACAGCAGAGGCCTTATGGATATGACCAGGTATTCTTTTGTTTGATGAGAAAGTTGTGATTCTTACACACTCATTTGATAATCTTAGATTCTGGACATTTAAACTAATGAATTCGAGGACATGGTCTTTCAGGTATGTACGTACAATTCTCATGGAGTTTATTTCTTGGTGAGTTACCAAAAATCATTTGTAAGGAATTGTGATTAGTCATTCTCTCCTGAGTTTGCTGAGTTTTAATGCAATTTGGCAAAGTGAGGCCTTCCCAGCAGTATTTTTGGACTTTAAAAATTAAGGTGATGTGTTTCACAGCCTCATGGTGAATGACTAATATAAAAGATGAGGCTTCTGAACCTCATGGTGGATCATTTTTCATTACTGCTTTGCAATAGAAATGGTTGAGTTTATTTTCCACAAACATGAATCCCAATCCTAATCTTCCTCTTCAATTGCAAAAGCACCTCAGGCATGCAGCTGAGGTCCTTCAGTTTCACAGGGAGACATGAAACCTGGTTTTTCATGGATTTTCTCTGAGCAGTATAAGGGGGCAGTGAACATGGGAAAGAAGTGACGCGAAAATCAACTGCTTCATTCTTATCAGTGCTAAGGCAAGTTTAAAACAAACAAACAAACAATCACCACCAAAGCTTGAGGCTGGAGTTGTAGTGAAGGGCTCTTGTAAAAAAGCTGTCTTAGAATTAAAGGATGAAACAGGTTTTTTTCCTGTAAAAGGTAATAACTTGTAAAAATCCACTTTCCACTATGAATCATTCAGAAACGTCATTAAAATGTACACAGTTACTTTCCTTGGTATAAATAACATAAAGATTAGCTAAATGATAAAGTTGAGGTTCTAATGTTTACATAAAATCCTGATATGTCAGTAGAAGATCAGTAGAACTTCCAAAAAAACTTCTGAGGAAGTGAGAATTGCCCACGATTTTAAAGAACAGTTGGCTTTCTTTCTACGGAAAAGACAAGGAAGAAGGAACCAACTCTTTCAGTATGGTAGTTTAAGAGATGCAGTTTCTTTTAATTATTTAACAGATAAACAAAATGTTTATGCACTGACCCAGTAGCTTCCTCTGAAAACAATAAGTTACAGGAAAATTCTTTGCTTGTGGCCAGTATAGGTCAAGTAAACTTAGTCACAATTTGCCAAGTTTTTTCCAGCTTTCCTTTCAGCAGACATGGATAACCCTCTCTGTTGATATGCTGTGCTCCTCCAGTTTGTGCAGTTTTAAGTTCCACTCGGAAACTCAATTATAGAAAAACTCTTTCATACTGGCCATTCCCATAGGAATTGCGCTGCTTAAATTCTCATCTGGCAGCTGTTGTGAAACTCTTCTTCATGACTGATTGTTATATTATAATGGAACATAACTGACATTGCAGCATAAAACTAAAATGTAAAATACTGCCTTGTTGTGGTGGTACTAAACATGGAATGGTGGCAGGATCACAGTTCGGAGCATGTTCACTTCCTAGCACAGTACTTCTTTCTGCAAGCCTTGAACCCCATGGTGAAGGATCACGGTAAGCTTATAGTACTGATGCTTTCACCTCTGCCCACCTCTGCAGTACATGACATTCTGTCAAAAGAAATAGAGAGTATCAATAAGGGTGGTAATTCTGTGTATCAAATCTATGGAATAATTGCTTCCCGTAGGATGTGTGGACTAGTTCTTCATGTTCACCGGGATGTGCCTTGGTTTTGAAATATGTGTACCATCATTCTGTAATGCTTGATAGATTAATAATTTTAGGTATCTCTGTATCATGGTTAGTTTCCTAAATTACTTTGAATTTAGGTGACCTTGACTTTTTAAAATAATTTTTGAAGTTTAGGTGGGAAGTATCCCCATCTTTTATTTTTTGATGATGTTCTGCTAATTTCACAGCAGTCTGTTGAATGTAAAGGTATAATCTTTTGATCAAATTAGGTTCCTGGCCCTAAATTCATGTCATTCGTGTTACTTCTTTGTTAAAGCACAAAGTATTTTTAGTGAGATGAAACTACACCGGTTACTCATATCAGTGTATCGTTCACTTTTATTTGTTTCCACCTTTTAACATCACAGTTTATTTGGATGGTCTTCCAATTACAGCTTTTAATACAGGAAAATATGTCTTGTGGTCTAATTATGTATTTTGAAATTTTTTTAGGGTCAATATGGAAACTATCAACAGTGAAAAAATACTCACATTCCGGTAGGAAAAATCTATTAGCAGCCATATTGTCTCCTCAGCACTGTGGACATCTTCCCGAGATGAGAACCTCCCATTCCATCTAGATTTTGGAAAATTCCTGTGGCTGTTTTATGGTATACAGTCTTTATGGGTTAATTGTTAAAGACTGTAGATTCTCAGAAACTAGTTTCACATCTCTACTCTAGATGGCAATATTGGACAGAAAATCTGTGACATAACAATTTGCAGTGAGTTGAGAACTGTATGTCAAATAGACTGTTACAGACTGAGAGGTGCGAACAGCTTTGTATGTTTATGAAGGTTATGGGAATTTAATATTTTTTCCACAGATTTTTTTTGTAGGGGAAAAGGGGAAATGCACACTTTTTACAGCAGCAATATTTTGTATATTATGTTTTTCATGTGGTGAATATGCAAGACAGTACACTACTCGCTGGGTAGGATAACAAATCTACTGTTAAAAATGGGTAGAGGCATGGTAAGTGCTTGATTGTATTAGTCTCGAAATGGTGTACAATAAAGATAACAGTGAAAAGATGGAGAGCATTCTGCGTCACTGATGGGTTCACGTACAAAGATTGAGAATCCCAGTTATCTAAATGGGAACATAATTAAGGACAGTGTAATATAGTCTTGTGCAAAGATGATTTTTTTAAGCTTTCCAATTTTTCTGAGTGAAGCGGTTTTGTAAAAATTGTTTCTAACATAGTTTGACAATTTTCTGCAACATTTTTTGGGTAACAAGATAAACGTTTGGGTTTTATTTCTCAAGTGTTTTGTCAGAGCTTTGCATAAGCAAGCTGTAATCCTTCTTAATAATTGCAATAACAAAGAAAATGACAAGTGTTAATTTTACTTGGCTTGAATATGCAAAGAACTTGAAAAAGAATATGGAGAACAGGACTGTATTGTATAAGTGTATTTTAACCTTTAGTTGAATAATTTGTATGTATCAAAATAGCCTAGAGGACTTTGTAAAACCTATCTAAACTTTTGTCGTGGTTTAGGAATGGTATTCCCCAATTTTAGTCTTCCCACTGACACACTCCAAACCACGCGCCACTCGCTTGCTCCCCGCTCTCCCTCCCCTTCCCTTGTGGCAGGCTGGAGAGGAGATCTGGAGGCACAGAAGGTAAAGATCACAGCTTGGGAGAACGATTTACTGGAAACAGCAATGAAATTAGAAAACTGAAGTAACGGCAACAATACCAGTGGCAGAGGGTGCAAGAAAGAGGCAAAGGATTCACACGCAGTTGATTGCTCACCACGCAGAGCCTAGTTCCACCCCACGCTACACAACCTGGAAGGGTCCCTGGAAAATGAGGTGTCCTGTCCTGGCTATTGCAAAAATTAACACCATCCTGGCCGGAACCAGGACAGCTTGCCTAACTGGGAGTTCGTACCTTTAGAAAGGGGGCATTTTTGTTTGCGTCCATTTTTTTTATTGGTTTACATGAGACCAAGGGGATGCTTTATAACATCAAGTATAAAACCTGTTGGTGAGGCAAATGCCAAATTTTGTTTTGAACTGCATTAATGCTTGTAGTGTTGCATGTGGGAGAGTGAGAGGCAGCACCTTGATCAATAACAACAGTACACAAAAAAATCGGTTTTGAAACTGAAGCCCTGCAACTGTGTATCACATAAATAAATGGATATTCTGTTCTGCAGAAATACGTGCGTTCAAGAATCCCTGGCAACTTCTATGAACGATAAAACTTAAAATTAACCCAAGAGTAAAATAATATTTTTGTTTTTTCGGTTGGCAATCAATGTTCAGGGGGAAAAAGAAAAACTGGTGTTCATAGCATGTATGACATTATACATGGAAGACAAGATTTTCAATTTGTGCATTCTTTTTAAAGGGAAAACAGTTTTCTTAAAGTCAGTAGAAAGTACACATCAAGGTTTGAACAGATAAGGCATGAGGAACATTATTATGAATTAAAAGCTTGTAGGTTCTGTGCCAATTTTCCACCACTGTGTACTTCATTGCTATTTAAAACTGTACTCCATCAATTCTAACAGAAGAATAAATTATTTGTGATTTTAATTTTCTCATTTGTTTCTTTAAATTAGATCCCTATCACTCTGATATCTCATCTGGAGACTCTGCTGTGGGTTTTGATTTTAAAGACGTTTGGCCAGAATAACCAAACCGTATTTGCAGTCTAGGACTTTATCAAAATTCTCTTGTCATAGCCAAGTTAATTAGAATTAACTGTTCAGTAATCAGCATGTTGTGTAGGTTGTTTGTTGAGAAATTCTTCCTCTGAAAATGAAGGTCCATGAGGCTATAATCAAGATGACTGAATTAGATAAATGAGTTGACGAGGCAAAAATGTGTTGAACCCAACCTGGTGTAGATATGTTATCTCATTTGAAATAAGCTCAACTGACATTAAGAAATAATTTGTCTTGCCAACCCATCTTCTGTTGTCTTATTCTCCTTTTTAATGGAAACTAAAATTGCAATTTTAATAAGCAGAATTTCCTCCAGGGTTTCCCTCCTAGAGACTACTGCATTTGCAAGGTTTAATTGTTTTATAACAGTCCTGTTTCGTAAAACTTTTTAATTGGTGGTGACAAAAATTACCTTATTCCTCTGATACTATGCCAAAAGAACAACTTGAGAGGAGAGAGCTCCACACAAAAGTATTTCTACTAAAATTATGTATTAAAAAGGAACCTGTGTTCCCTAAACAAAAGAAGAAGCAGGAGTGCATGGCAGGACCAGAAGGAAATAACAAGATGCAAGGTTCATTTTCGTAAGTCTTCCTTAGGAAGACTATAGGAAATAGTAAAAAAGGAAACTATAGGAAACTAGTAAAAATGGTGTTGCAGTTGGCCTTTTACACACATGTAGAATTTAGAAAATAAGAGGGGGACTGACAGCAAATCAAATACATGAGCAGAAATGATAAAAATGTTGAAAGAGTAAAGAGGAGGGGTTAATGCATTCAGTGACTTTTAGTTATCATAAGGCTATGATTTTTGCCATTGTATTTTTCTCTCTTCAGGCTGTTTTATTTCCTTTTCTGCTCTGTGAATGACTCGCAGAAGGGAGAAGCTGGTTCCCTGTTTCAATTGAAACTGACTTCACAACGTTGTAGCATAAGGAAGCAAATGTGCTGCTTTATAGGCAGGGTAAATGTATCATTTTGCAAAAGACACTTCCATTTTCATACCTGAATTACTCCAAAATCTGTAAAGTAATTGATTTTTTTTTTTTTGAGAAATTGCACCTTATTGAAGAGGGGCAAGGACTTCAGTGCAAAAATACCATTGTATTTCTACAGTTCTCACCACAGAGGATGCTGGAAGACTACAATGTGATTAAAAAAAAAACAAGCACCAGATTTTCGATTCAAAAAAAGAGAAAATATTTAAATTTCCAAAATTAAGAGAAACTCTTACTTCCGCAAGTCTAGGTGGAATTCTGCCAGAAGCCCTGAAGAAGTTCAAAAAGAAAGTTGCAGGTTTTCCCTAAATGGACAACAGTTGCTGTATCATAAAACATAAGCATAAGGGTGAAATCCTATGGAATGAACCCAAATAAGCCTTCTGACATGAACAGATACCTGTATAAAGTAGTAAGTTTAAAAAAAAAGCAACTTAAGCTAGGATGGTCATTGAAAAAAAAAAAGACAATAAAAGCTGACCCTCGGTCTGCTAGAATTATAGTAAAAACTCGTAGCACAGTCTGAGAGAACTAATCTTTATGTTGACAAAGCCTGAAGTTCTCTGAGAAGCTGCTACCATTAAAAAAAAGCGTGGAGTAAAGGTAGACTGTGAAGCACTAGGAATGGGATAAGATGGCAAGGGGAGGATAGGAATAAAAGTGATGGAGATTCGTAGTAAGTTATGCTGGAGCTCTCTTGGGGTCACTGATTAACACTTAAATTAGAGAAAAGAATACATATTTCAATAACAAAATGACGTGGAAATTGTGTTACTTAGATTATGCAGGACTTAAAACTAGAAATGCAGTGGAACATACATGGCAGAACCTGAGAAATTACTGATTCTTACCAATGCAGTATTGGGTAGAGTAATTCCTATTTACTCATGCACAGCTATTCAACTGTCAGGAGTAGTTCAGCAGCTAACACAGTGAAACTTCTGTTCAGTGGGTGTCAGGAGTCACAGTGCCACCAAAGTATTTGAAAAGCAGTGCTATGGAATGCGTAATGAATTATGATAGTACTGATTAGAGTCTTTTTCAATTCAGAATTACTTGTCTCTCCCATATCAAAAAGATAGCTCTGGTAAAAGGTAAGTGGGTAACGAATGGCCAAGAACAAATACAGCATGTTTGGGATTATTTCAGATGTCAGTATGTGTAAACCAGCAGTAAATAACTGTAATATTTGTAGGGATACAGACAATGTGATGAAAATTAAAAGCAACACCTTTGAAATTGGTAACAGTGCTTCTTATGGCATGCAGAACTGCAAACTCAGTCCCGTGGGCTTAGTAGGATTAAAAACTGAATCAGGCAGATGTACAATAATGTAAAATTGGTTAGGCTGGAAAAGACCTTTAAGATCAGTGAGTGCAACCGTTAGCCCAGCACTGCCAAGTCCACCACTAACCCATGTCCCCAAGTGCCTGTTAAATACCTCTAGGGATGCTGACTCCACCACTTCACTGGGCAGCCTCTTCCAATGCTTGACAACACTTTTGGAAGAGACACTTTTTCCAAATATCCAATCTAAACCTCCCCATGTTAAATCTGATTAGTTGGTCAGGGGAGAATAGGACTCTTGTCATATTACCTGTTACTGGGGAGAAAAGCCTGACCCCCACCTTGCTGCAACCTCATTTCATGTGTTGAACATGAAATTAGGGCAGAAGAAAAGCTTATTTTGAAAGAATGTTAAAACCTCATGTTTCACAGCTTTATGCAACAAGCAGCATTCTAGAGTATAGAATATATTTTTCTGTTGGTGCCTTGACAGTAAATGTTGGGAGTGTATTTAGGGTTTTTTTTTAATTGTCACATTTAGAATGTCCCTCTGCAAACACTGGGAGTAGGCAGCAGACGGTTGATGTACGTTCCAGAATCAAAGTGTAGAGCTGAACTGGGGTAGCAATGTTCTCTTCAGAAAACTATTTTTTCACTATGGTGAAATATATCTCCAAAATAATATGAGTAGTGAAATACTTAGATTTCAATCTTGAAAGATGCTGGGTACTTTCACTCAACTCTTAAGCTTCCCATGACATAATTTTTGAGGAAAAATTCTGACTAATCCCTCAGAATGTCTGTTTTCCCCTGCTTGAGATCTGATGATTTTAGAAGAGATTTTTGTGTTTTCTATACATAAAGTTTTCTAATTTTCTCTTAACTATTCACTTAGGTCTTAGGAAATGAAGGTAGTTCAGTATGTCACTGGCTTCCCATAGGTACACCTTGAGTTTTCAGTGGGAAGAGCTGTGGGGCTGGGAAGGAAGCTGCTGGAATAGCCAGACCCAATAGTCTGTGAACTCTTCAGGGCGCTGCGTTATTTTCACTTGCCTTGTCATTTTTTAGACAAATGGTGTAGGTGAATTGCCATATAAATGCTTTTGCATTTTGGTTCATAATTTTCATTTAATCTCAAAGTTAATTTTACACAGCATAAATTCTAATCACCTAGTGCAGTCGGTGTTGCCAGAAGTGCGCTGGCATCTTGACACAGGTTCATTACAGATACTTTTATAGAAAAATGCCATTTGTGAGGGCAGGCTTGGTAGAAATACACATTTTGTTTTTATGAAATTAAGTTCCATCAGTTGTACTTCCTGTTGTTTTCAGCAAATTTCAAGTGAAGAATTTCTGGTCTGCGGTATTAAGTTGCCGCATTGACATTTTTCCAGACGTAGCTTTTCTTAGCCCAGAGCCTTTAGGCTTTCTTTTTACAGGGCTACAATGTCAACAAGTGCCACAGTTCTTAGAGCCTCTTTCTCTTTCTAAATGCTAATTATGGCCTTACTTGTCAGGGTAGTTTTTTGCCAAGTTCATATGGTGTCGATCTCAAAGGTTAATGATCAGAATCTCTATCTCTTGTTTTTTGGTTTTTTTTTTTTTTTTACCCTGTCAAGCATGCAGATTATTTCAGAGCTGGCTCTTATTTGAGCACCTGGATAACTATATCTATCTATCTAGAGCTGTTTCCAGCTTGGGAAAAATGTTTGCCTTCTATCACAGAATGCCTTCTTTAGAAGCTTACTGGTGTATAAAAAGTGGTGTGCCTATAAACACCAGAGTTTCTGATGCTGTAAGCACAGAGATCCTGCCCATCTGAGTATGATGAAGTATTTGCTAGTGTGACACTGGCTTTGAATTTATCACCTGCTTCAGTGTCCACGCAGGCTCGGGAAAGGTATGCACATAGCAAACCTGAGGCGGCATGAAGGTTTCTGTTGTATCCCCCAGAGTTTTTGGTTGATGGCAAGAGGTTGATTCTAGGACCGTAAATAGATGCTTGGTGAGTACTAGGATATCTGTCACGGCTACAAGCACCTTGTGTGCATGCTAACATGTCTAATGGAGCCCGTGTTCAGTGGTGCTTGTTACAGCTATTGCTATGGTCTTGCTGTAAAGACAGCACTGATCCTCTATTGCCTCAGAAGCTTAGTTTTGAGTTGCCTGTATTATTTGCCCATCAATTTCACATTGCTTAATGTTTTCTGGCTCTCTGGCAGCAAAGAAGGAAGGCAGAAAAGCAGGAGTCTTACATGATACCCACTCTGCTGACAAGGAACATGAGACTAATTGATTTGACTGCTTCAGTAGTTCTTTTGACTGTTTAGAATTTTGGAGTTTAGAATGTGACAGACCTGAGATCTGCGGGCCAAGCACAATAGAGGTGACTGGCTGTCCAGGATTTCTTGATACTATGCCCTGTTATCACTGTTTAAGTAACCACTGACAGCAGCTGGTCACTTGGCACTTGGCTGCATGACCACCTTGTATCAGCTTTTTGGTATGAGTGAGCTGGTGGGTCAAAGCACCTTTTGGGCTGCCTGCTTTTCACTGAGAGTTGTTGCAGGAGGATGCTGCAGCATGCTGTGGTGGTGGTGGGTGTGTGGTTGTGTCTTTCCAACAGGTTGATCCAATCACTCAATAACATATAGATTACCTGATGCCTTGGGGTGGTTGCCACCTAAAAACAGAGGCTAGACAAGAATAGGAGAATAAAGGTAGGTGTTTATTTGAAGGGCCTTCAAAGCTACACTCTGGGCAGTCACAAGTCACAAGGCACACCCAAGATTCACCCCAGGTCACGGGTTCTTCACACTTTTATAAGTTTGGTCCATTTGCATATCAGGGTTAATTCTCCAATTATAACCTCAGTTAATGATGTAATCACCCCAGGTTTGCCCCCCCTCTTCAGTGGCTTTAGTTTACACATTTTGGGGCCTGGTGTCCTTGAGGAGCAAACCTAGAGAGGTTTGTTATGTCTAATCAGCATGAGAGAACAGCAGCTAACAGGCTACAAGAAACTTCAGTTACACAGTAAGCAGTACAGGATTTGAAAAATATAAAAGTTAAAACCTAAGACATCATACCCCATGTTATGGGATCAGTAGTGCAGACAGTTTGTGTATGTAGATGAATATTAAGAAGCTCTCTCCTTTGCTGCTGTTTCCCATAGTGGGACCATGTTGGTCACCTGTTTGTTGTTGTAAGCCACAACAGCTTACCTTTTGACCATGCCCATCTTCTAGAAGGGTAACAGACAAGACTGTCCTTGAAGCCTGACAAAGATGCCAAGGCAGAATTACTGCTGGAGGTACTGGGAGATACCTGTGACATGTTTTGAGTTTTGAGATCGCTTTCTCCATTGCTGTGAGGAGGCTCTGAGCGCAAAAGATAGCTATGAATTAGTGGATTTATGTTGTATTTGTAAGCATGGCCTTTGGGTGGAGATCTCTATAGTGAACTGCTCCCTGAGTTTCTAAAAGACCACAGCATCTTCCAAGCACCAGTACACGTGAGGAAGAGGGTGCCCAAGAGGTTTGATTCTGTTGCTCACTGGCCAATGACTTAAGAGTGGGAAAGTCTGCTGCAAGGAAGATGGACAACAAAACCTGCCTTGGCATATTTTGCCTGGCAAAATCCCTAAGGTTGTGTGGAACCTCTCCTGGCACTGAATCCTCAATTTCTAGCGCTGCGGGCACCTGTGACAAGTACATCTTGAGAGCAGGAGGAAGTGGTGCTCCTTTTTCTCCAGATAAATAAATATCCAAGGAGAGTAGATCCCTAACTGCGCTCTGGGGAGTTGTGCCAACAGTTGTGGCGTAAGGTCATGAAAAGATTTCATTTATCCACCATATCCACCACTGATGAATCTGAGACCTACGTAGCCTCTCAAAGCAAAAAAATCGTGTTTGAGTAAAAGGAGGTATAGAAAGCTTAGGAGGAGGAATAGATGGTGAAACTTGGAAACATCAATAAGCGTAAAGGCTTCCTTAATGTCACCCAGGAGACTTGCAAGGACAAGTGAGGTCTGTAGCACCAGTGCCAACACAGGTGGGGAGCGGGGAGAATTTGATGGTTTACGACAAATTTGGTGACTGATGGCATTCACAGAAGGCAACAAGTCAGATAATGAACGAATACACATTGATATGGGCCTAAGGAGGCCTCTAGTCCAGCCTCCTGCTCAAAGCTGGTTCCGATCAGGTTGCTGACCATCCTCGAGGATGGAGACTGCATAACCTCTCTGGAACCATGACTGACTTTCCTCCATGTGAAGAAGTTTCTTCTTTTAGCCAATCTGAATCTCTTACGTTTCAGCTCATGCCTGTTGTCTTCTGCTCTCCAACCATGCGCTACCATGAAGTTCCTGGCTTGGTCTTCTTACTAACCTACCTTTATACACTTAGAGGTACACTGCTCTTAGGTCCCATCCCAAACCATCTCATCTCAGCTGGACAAGCCCTGTGCCCACAATCTCCTCTCAAAGGGCTCCAGCCTGGGGGCCCTGCACTGAATTTGCTCCACTTCATCAATTCCTTTGCTGAGGGTGGGACAAGCCTGGACACAACACTGCAGGTCGTCATGCACAGTCAGTCCCCAACAGTCAAAGCTGTCAGCACCCAGAAACAAAGTGTCAGGAACCAAAGATTATGTAGAATGAGGTGGTTTATATTATAAGATCAGAGGAGGAACAAGAATGAGGATATTGAATTGATAAGCTTAAAACTCCAGATGTTTGTGTATAAATGCAGTAAGTGCAGGAATATACAGGAAGATCCATAAGTGTTTAGCTTCAATCCATAAGATTGAAGGTAAAGCTCCATTGGCGTAACAGAAACACAGTTCTATTTATTTATTTACTGGTCTTGAACATTAACATACCACATCTTTTTTCAAATTGAAGAGAGGAGATACTTTGTCAGTGAATAAGGCACTTTGTCAGTGAATAAGGTGGTACATTTTCTCTGAGGTGTGGAAGACTGACCAGTTGAGAATGCATGGCAACAAGCTGGAAGAGACCAAGTACATTCATCATGGTGAGATTTTACTATAGGAAACTTTAATGGGGAAAAAAATTCTGAAAAAGAAGTTCAGAAGAGCTGCAAAGTCCTTAAAGAAATTACACTGTGGTGGACGTACAAATTATCCCAGTGTGGAGGCTCGGGAGCTCATCAGTGCCTTCAAAGAAAGGAGAAAGTACACTGAAAGCTCTAATTGTTAGGAATAAGCTTAAAATAATAGGAGAATACATTGACATAAAATCAAGGCAAGCCACAAAATGAACTATAATTATTGAGAGATACTGGTAAAAAAAAGAAGAGGTGGTCCATTACTTCTCAGAGAACAAAAGCTGTAGACAGTGTTGCTGAAGAGTGTTCAAGCTTAGGACATTGTTCCTAGACTTAGGTAAGAATAACCAGTTACACAAGTACCTGAAGAGGAGAAATTCATTTGGTACATAGAATTTTACTATAGTTGCCACGAATTATTAGATTGCTAGCCCTATTTGAGGATCAAGGAACTAGTAAAATAACAGCAATAATAGCAATACAGTTCACATTTGTAATCTTATCAGACCAATTTATGACAGAAGGAAAGACAGTGGGCACATTAGAGGTAGGATCTTGGTGGGGATAATTATCCCCAAATGACTACTGGCAAGAGGTGAGTATGGAAAGATGATGGTGGAGGCATCTCAGAGGGGAATAACATCTATTGATCATGTTTATCAAACACAGTAAGCTTACCACAAGATCCATAATAGTATATTGGCTCATTATAGTACGAAACATATATTAGCTCTAACATAGATTACACCTTTACTTTTAATCTCCACCAGCGCTGAGGGAGTCATGAACTTCCAGCAAAAGGTCTGATGGGGAGGGAGTAAATAAATGGTCTTGCAGAGAACCAGCCAGCTGCCACATCCCATGGAAATGGATGCAGGGAAACCAGCAGATAAAACTCATTTTGAACATCAGTTACTGCTGTTACTCAGTTGTGCTCTTCCCCTTTTCAACTTCAGAAAACATCCTTTAATTTTAAACTTTGCCTGCACCAATTTGTAATGTTATGATTCCATGGGTCCTGTGTGATTTTCAACTTTATTAGGCTTTATTCCAAGTTTCCTAATTGGAGCTAAGAAACTGAGACTTCTGGGGAGGTGAGAACCCAAGGTCTTTACTAAATAGGCTGTTCTTAGGTGCCATTTTCAAATCAAAGAATAGCTTGG
This sequence comes from Oriolus oriolus, assembly GCA_013400235.1. NCBI lineage: Eukaryota > Metazoa > Chordata > Aves > Passeriformes > Corvidae > Oriolus > Oriolus oriolus. Next base: position 68,541 of record VXBT01004890.1, read on the forward strand.
ATTGGAAGGGACCTTAAAGGTCATCTAGTTCAACCTTCCTGCCATGGGCAGGGCCATCTTCCACTAGGTCAGGTTCCTCAAACCATCTTCTATATATTTTTCTCTTTTTGATACTGAGAAAGTAATGCTGCTCAGGATATCCTTCCATCATCCTCTTCAGCTGAGCTGGAGACGTCCCAGCTGGAGCTGCAGACAGTGCCTGTGCTAGGCAAGGAGGCTGTATCGCCATCATGAGTAGAGTTCCCATTCCCTAAACACCCTGGCTTTGAGCTGGGAGGAAGAAGAGGTAAAGAAGATCTTGTATGCTTCCTCCTTCTCTGGAGGAAGAAGCAAGTCTGCAGAGCAGCTGGGTACCAACTGCAGGGGGAACTGCACTTCCTAGAGTGGGGAGCATTGGAGTGGCACTGCAGAGCCCCTGCAAGACACAGAGCTCAGGAGAAACTGGGTTTTAGAGTTACTTAACTGACCCACACCTATTTTGGACCATGCTGGCTGGTGTGTGCACAAAAGCAAGTACCGCTTCTGAGGCATGCTGATAAAATGCATTTGTACCACCTGCGGATATTCCTTATCTGGTAAGCACAGGGATTTGGGAGCAATGGAGGTGGGATACACTGGGAAACAACAACTCTATCTTGCATATTTTGGCTCTTCCTGGGACATCTGAGACCATGGGAGCAAAACAACTACTTGTTATGTTACCTCCAATCTCCTCACACTCTTAAGACTCTTCAGACTCCCCTTAAAAGATTCTGAAGGGAATCCTTAAGGCTGTGGCTCTCCTCAGCAGCTGTAGCTCTACCAAGTTACCAAGACCCAGTCCTTTAATTTCAGCATCCCATCCTTGCAAGTTATGGAAGCGTCGTAGCAAAAGTTGAGTACTTCAAACCCTGCCAGTTAGAGCTCAGTCCTCATTCCCACATAAACACAACCATTTTGCAAACATGATCTGATATTAATTACCCCCCTGGCACCAAAAGTCAGGATTTCCTGATGCAGCCCGCTAATGTAAAATGCATTAGTGAAAATGCTGGCTCCAAGGGGTTAGGTTCTCTAAATAAACACAGCAAAGTTCTTTTTTATTTGCAACTCCCAGGCTATTCTGAAAGACTGATATCTCCAACAAGAAAAAAAAAGACTAAAATCATCCTTGGGTTTTTAATAGGTTATAAATGCCTTTTTTCTATTCAGTTGCAGGAACTGAATGTCAAGTTGTAGATCAATGAAATCTGAGTCTTTGCCTTAGAATGAAGTTTGTCCAAGCTCCTTCTGCAACAGTGTGCTTTGTGTTCTGTCTTTCAGCAGATGGCTGAGGATCAACAGGGCAGGACTGCAATGCTGACTCTTGGGCTAAGGTGGCAACACTAACATTTTTAAGTAAAAAAGGAAAAGTTTGCAATAGCTAGGGAAGATTATGTAAAAAAAACCCAACCCAAAACTTAATTTCTAAGGCAGTGACTTAGAATTATTTTTCTTGCACTGGAAGTCAGAAGTAGGACTCAAACAAAGCCAGCTTGCAATGAATGAGAAACGTTCAGGTCTGTTAACAAAATATGGCTGTGAGGCCACTGATTTCCATCTGAGAAATTGCCCGTGTCCTCATTGGCAGTACCAGCTTAAGGCACTGCTGCCTTCTGCCAGTACCGCAGTGCATTGCCTTCACATTTGTGCCAGCACTTGGACACGATCCGGAATTTCATCTGGCTTCAGCAGAAAAATAAGAAAACATTAAAAAAACCCAAACCAAAACAACAAGATAAATCCCTCAAGCTATTGCCAGCAGTACTGTCCTGGGGCACCTGACAGGCACAGAATGGCAAGAGTAAGAGAGCAGACGCAGGGGATAACCCAGACAGGACTGCCCGAAGCTGCCCATTGCTGAGCTGCTGCTGCTCCCCAAGTGCCAGCAGCAAACAGCTGGGGCTGGAGCCTCGTGGTTTGCAAGGCTGGAGCTGCCTGTCCTGCCTGCACAGGGCCTGGCATGCTGGGGTTGACTGGGGAAGATCCCAGTGTGGCCAGGAGTGGAAAGCATCAGGGAGGGCTGAGCTCTGTGTCCAGAGATGTTCTCCTGGCTCTCGCTGGCCAAAGCTCCTCTGAAGTCCCACACCGTAAAATTTCCACTAATAAAAGCATCCCTTAAATGACTGTGGGAGATGCTACAGAAGACACAAACCAGCAAGTCTGGACACCTCTGCTTCACTGGGGGCTCCCCATCCTAATTTGTGCCCCAGGTTTTAGAAGGGTCTTTGGAAATTAGATCCAAGGTGCCCATCCCTGTTCTGCTTCTGTTTGTACATCCTGTTCTTAGGGATGAGGGAAAGGGAGTGTGTTAAAGCCCTAGTCTACCTTCTTATGTGGTAAAATGAGGCTGTAACAGTGGTGAGGATTTCAATCCATAAGTGTATGGCAAGTACCACATAACTAAATTGTCAAAAAAAAGTCTACTCGGTCCTCTTCCCATTTCAGAGCAACTGAAAATATCTGCACTGGTACGATAAGATCAGGTGCCAATACAGGCATCTCATCCTCACCTGACTCTAAACACAAATGCCTGTTTAACATTACTCCACTCCAAATAAATTTGTATCTGAAATGCTGTTCAGCATGTATAACAGAGTCTATTCAGCTAAGGGTCCCTTCATGTTTATAAGAAGAGCTGAAACCTTCTTATATGTTAAAAGAAAATTCAATTATAATTTCAAAAGAATACTTGTCCAGGTCAAATTTTGTTTGAATCATCTAATTAGGCACAGTTAATCGCTGGGAAACTGAAGCATTTTTCAGACCAATTTTCAAATATTAATTCTGAGAGTAAGTGCATCTTTTTATTTGACAGTTTATCTTTGCCATGTTTGGTTATAAATTTAACTTCCTTGATTTCAGCTAAAACAAGACCCCTTTCTGTTTTGGTAGTCCAACTTTGCATAGTCTGTTCTTTCCTTGAATCACATGCTAGAAAATGTTTTACTTTTGTCTTCCATGCTTGTGGAGGGATGAGTGAAATGCCAGCTTCAGTCTACACCAATTTTCTTTCAAATACAAAAAAAAGTTTGCTGTACAAGTTTTTTACCAGGGTCAGGATCTAGGGGTGGGGGTAGAGGATTCTAAAATTTCGAAACTAAATACCTCTTTTCTACCCAGAGTTTTCAGAATTCATTCTTTGTCTTGCAGGTCCAAAAGGTTAAAAATAACTGTACCTCCTGAGACTTCTCCCTGGGCTGTGCTCTTCCCTGGGATTCTGTGAGCTTTTTCCACCCAAACTGGGTCAGCCTCGTGCCTAATTTTAAAATCTCTGGGATCCAACACTTTATAAAAATCAATGAGAACTTTCCCATTATATAATCCCAGCAGTCACATACGATATGCTCTTGCCTGATTCTGCTTAAGCTTGATTTTATATATCGAAATGATGATTATCAGTTTTAAAGAGCTGCGAGCTTCTCTTGAAAAATTATGGGGAAAATTCTTCATGTGTGGAGTCTTTTCTCTATCTCTTTTTGCAGAGTCTTCACTTTTCAGGCAGGAACACTACAGTTAAAATAAGAATGTTTCCTAATTGATCTTAGAAACCGACTTTTAAACTAAAGGTTGAGAAAGTACATTTTCTTTTATTTGCTCTGATTGTGTTTGTGATCTCTTTTACTGTCTGAAAATGTAATTACAAGAAATATTGATGGAGATTGCAAATACCTCTACAAATGCTGTTTCTCTAGACATTTTGATACCAAAGTAGTTCCTGCAGCTAGCCTGCAAGGTCTGGGAAGAACTCAAGCAGCATTAAATAATATAGGGCTCCATAACTATCAGACCAATGAATAAACCAAAATAATTTCAGTATTTATGTAAAATACCTCATTGTTTTTTCAGTCTCTGCTTAGACAGACTCTTCTTTGCTGTAACGCCTACAAAATATGTGACAACTGATTGACTGCTTGCGTGCTGCACCAGTGTCCATCGTACCCACCTGTTGCTGTGCTCTGGCTTTCCTGGTAATATCCAGCTGTTTCTAGACTTAGACTGGGTATCGGAATAAGAATTTTTTTAATCTTTTATGCAGCACCTAGCAGTGTCATCCTGATGCATGGCAGGAACGAGAAGATGCTCCTGCAAAGCAAATTAACAGTGTCTTTGGGATTTGGAAATGACATGAAGAATTATTCAAGATTCAGCTCCAGAAAGTAAATCACTAAGTCAAATTGTTAATGATAGCTGTGACAGCAATGCATGGTTTGGAATTTTATTGGTAAGAATTTGACAAATGCTTTAGATAATGAACAAAGTAATAAAAAATCAATGTCTATTCCCAGATAATTTGTGAAAAGGAAAAGGAGTTTATTTATCAAATATATTGTTTCTGCAAATAGTTCACCTCATGATTTCAGAGGGGAAATAGGTAGGAAGCGAAAATGAGCTTAACAAAACAAACATTGGTTTATAAGTCAATATTCTTGTAAATGACAACGACAAAAGGGAAATACAGCTAATGTGATATGGGAACAAAATAACTTCTAAACTGAAAATTTCGTTGTGACTCTTCCAAACCTCTCCAGCTCCAAACAACGACAAATGCAAGAACCACCCAGTGAACTCTGCTATTGGACATGGGGCCGCAGGAGAGCCCCGGCTGTGCTGCTCCAGTAGTGCTTCCCAGCCCTCCCACTCTTTCAATCACCCTTTTGTGCCATGTATTTCCTTTTACTCTGTTTGTCTGCAGCAAATGACTGTTTGGGAAACAAACAGGCACGTTTCTGTATTCAGGGGAACAGCAGGCTGGCTCACAGCCGATTTCCTTATGACTTTTTAAGGACAACATTAATATCATTTATAGTCAACCTAATAATTCCCTTTGACAGAAACAACCACAGAAGAGGGAAACTTCTTCTGAAAGATTGACTCTGCCTTGCTTGCAACTTTTCCCTTTATTAGGAAGCCAGAGGTGTATGTCTGGAACCTGTCTAGGATGGAGCTGGGCAGGTTTAAAAACCCCAGGACATCTATGAATTCAAGACCCAGCTACCCTCGGGTGCAGGTATGTCTGTGTGACCTTCTGTCACATCCTTTCCTTGGGGCAATGAGGTTCATGGCAGCTCCCCTCCCCACCTTCCATGGTTTTCATTTCAGTCTGATGAACTCCTGTGATGGTTTTGGATGGGGTAGAGTTAATTTTCTTCACAGTAGCTGGTAAAGGGCTATAGCTTGGATTTGTGCTGTAAACAGTGTTGATAGTTCAGGGGTGTTTTAGCCATTGCTGAGCAGTGATTACACAAAATTAAGGCTTTTTCTGTTCTTCACATCACCCCACCAGTGAGGAGGCTGAGGGTGCAGAAGGAGCTGGGAGGGGTCATGGCCAGGACAGCTGGCCCCAGAAGGGTATCCCAGCCCATATGGGATCATGCTGAGCAATAAGAGCCAGGGGATGAAGCAGGAAGGGGGAGAAGCTCAGAGTGATGGAGTTTGTCTTCCCAAGTCACTGTTAGGTGTGATGGATCCCAGCTTTCTTGGGGATGGCTGAACCCCTGCCTGTCTCTAGGAAGTGGTGAATGAATTCCTTGTTTGGCTTTGCTTGTGTGTGGCTTCTGCTTTACCTATTGAACTGCTTTTATCACAACTGATGAGTTTTCTCACTTTTATTCTCCCAGTTGTCTTCCCCCATCCCACAGGGAGGAGTGAGTCAGGGGCTGCGTGGGGCTCAGTTGCCAGCTGGGGTTTGCAGGCAGAGGGGAACAGCTGCTCCAGAGAGGTACAATAACTTATTTTGTTTCCAGCTGGAGTCATCATGATGTTTTATGGCTTATTTTTAGTCTGATCAGATGTGGGAGAGGAAACGGGTAACACCATAGCAGAGATCAGGATGAAAAGCAAAGCCAGGGGAGTACAGAAAGCACAGCTGAGCTCAGTCCCCCTCTTGCCTGCAAAAACACAAGTTTATGACCTGGGAAAGCATAGCAGTCAAGGGGGTGTGTGTGTGCGCATGTGGGGTCCTGCCAGTGCCCATTTGCTCTCCCCTCAGTGTAGATGCTCCTCCTCACTTCTGTGGGAATAAGAGGAGTGTGAAGTTCGAGGTGTGCACTTTCAGGTCCTGTGGCCTCCCCCAAGGAGGGCTGCTGGTGTTGCTCTCAGGGGGATGACAGCCCCCGAGCACAGCGTGCCAGTGGCAGCAGGCTCTGCGCCTGCAGAAATCCCACCACACAACCCATTGCTGAAGAGCAATGCGGGGCAATGGTCTTCTGCTGGTGGAATGGCACACGGGAAGTGGAGCCCTCCAGGTGCTCCTGGGTCCTGGAGACCTGGCAGGTGAAGGGAGGCCGTGGTCAGGGCTGGCAGCTGCTCGCTGTGCTGTCCTCACACCCTGGGCTTCAGCAGTGCTTGCTGCTCCCCCGGGCATCTCAGGAGCAATCCAAGAGCTGGCCTCTGGAGAGGCCACCCCTTAGTTCTCTGTGTTTTATTCCCAAAACCAGAATCTCATTAGATTCTTGTGGGGGAAACACTGTCTCCGGAAAAAGGATTTTCTCTGCCAAATACCAGGACCCTAACTAAGAATGTGACTGCAACTGGAGAATAAGATGAGTATAATGAACCCCTCAGGAGGTCTCTTCTTTCCCGTTAAAGCCCTAAAATGAGGCAACATGTATCTGGGAGTTTGATCTTCTTCCTTTCCACAGTATTATCTTCCATTAGTAGTAATAATCTTTTGGGGTATGTTTTCCTTTCATGTGTGTCCTACTACACAGAAAGACAGGAAAGCATTGTTTGTCTCCGTGAGAGAACCTGGGTGCAAGGAGGGAAAATGACGTCTAAAGAAGACAGGTGACATTGAGCTCTCCAGCCTCAGCTCTACATTTGCTCACGCCTCAGCAAATAATTTTTCCTAGGATCTTAGAGATCAAGGAAAGGGAGAGAGAATTTTCATGGCTTAGTAAGAAATGGCCGCGACATTCAACTCATTTTGGGGTGTCAGATGGATTTCTGCCACTATGCCCATGCAAAGTCAAGATATCCTAAATCAGGGAGATGAGCAACAGCGCTCAGGAGCAGACAACAGGCACTGAATGCTGCTGTAATCAATGAAGGTTTATGCAATGAGTGGCTTTTAGTAGTATTTAAATCTCAGATTTCTGTGGAAGACAGCAACTCGAAGAACTTTCTGTCCTCAGTAATTTAGATTGTGTTCACTGAAACTGAACACAGAGTATCCAGTACTCTCAAGTTCATTTAAAGCCCATGCTAAGTTATGGCCTCAAATTCACATTTAAAGCACCAGGGAAGAGGAATCCTGACTTTCAGATAGTGATCGTAAGTTCCAGTTTTAAAGGTAGTAATGAAATACCCATGGAGGGGAACCGTGTATTATTGGTTTCAGACATCCTCCTTGGCTTGGAGAGAAACAAAAGCAAAAAGTTGGGAAGGCCATTACAGGATGGATTGGTTCCAGTTTGTTGAGGTTACACAAGTCTCACCCTGGTTGCTTTTGTTCTCCAGCAGGCTAAGTGCTTACCTTAAACATGAGGGACGCTCTTAATGCGCAGCAGCCACTCAGGCAATAGCAAAGGTACAGTAAGGATCTTAAAAAGCAAAAAAACCAAAACCCAAAGAAACACAGTCCTAGTCTGCAGAGAAATAAGACTTTTTCTTTGATCTGACCTGATTTGTGGAAATAATGTTTGCAATACTATCATTTTTCCTTCAGAGAAGAATGGAGTACCTGAAGGGAGCCTACAGGAAAGATAGAGACAGACTATTTACAAGGGCCTGGAGTGACAGGACAAGGGGGAATGGCTTCACACTGAAAGACAGTAGGCTTCGATTAGGAGTTGGGAAGAAATTCTTTGCTGTGAGGGTGGTGAGGCACAGGAGCAGGTTGCCCAGAGAAGTTGTGGATGCCTCATCCCTGGAAGTTGTCAAGGCCAGGTTAAACAATGCTTGCAGCAACCTGGTCTAGTGGAAAGTGTCCCTGCCACCTTGCACTGGGGGTTGGAACAAGATGATCTCTAAGGTCCCTTCCAACTCAGGCCATCCTATGATTCTATGAATTTCGTTCTACAGACTCCAGCTCGCCATCTGTGTTTTCCTTTCCCTTGCACAGTCTGAATTTACTTTTCCTCAGGATCGATGAGCACAAAGGCCAACTAGCACAGTGCAGGGTAATCTGGCAAGCCTCATCCTCCTGCTGGGTGAAGTACAACATCTCACTGTACCTGATGGCAAACTCCATGTTTTGATAGATTTAGGTGTTAAGTGCCAGTTCAAATGGTGGCACAGAGTTTCAAGCATCTACGACCTATTGGAAATCACTGAGTGCCCATGTCTTTTTATGCCAAATTTCGGGCTCCTAGTCAGAGAAGTCTGGCCTTTCCATACAATTCTAAAACTTGTAATTCTTTGTGCATTTTAAAAATGGTTTTTTTAAGTGTTTGTTATGCCAACAGCCGATGTGGAAGCCCATCCTGCAGCTGTTTGTGCCTGCAGCTGTTTGCACCTGCAGCAGTCCTTCAGCTGAGCTTTGCAGCCTTCTAGAAGATCCACAGTGTCTGGTGCTGCGTAGGATGGTTTGACAGAATCTGTCAGTCAGTTTGGATGTCCTTCTGTCCTGTGTCTGAGTGCCTGGACCACTCCTCAGGCTGATGCCTGGGGTGTGAGCGGCCCACAGCACCCGCACTTCATGGCTCCCTGCAGCACATCCTGGTACTGGCTCCTCAAAGGGATTTTGCAGTTAAACTGCTGCAGATTCCTTGGGACTGATGTTAGCTCCCTGCAGCATGAGCTGGCCCTTCCCAGAAACCCACCTCCTCCATATCCCTGTGTTTCAGCTTTCCACTTTGGTTACACTGGGGTTTGAATGCACAGGTAAAGCTGACAGAGGATATGAAACCCAAACATTCCTTACAAGGCCAGGCACAGAAACAAAACTCACCTCTCTGCAGGAAGGCTTTTGCCATCTTGCTTTGACCTGCCATTAAACCATCTTGCTAGAGGATGCCTCCCTGCCCCTGGGGCTGTAAACCTTGAGGGATCAAAAATCATGAGCTCGATTCCCTCAAGAGCATCAAAGTGAAAAGGCTGCAGTCTTAGATTATTAAAAAAGCCCAGAAAAGTGTGTCTTGGTTTTCTTCAAATGGTGTCATCTTGTTTTGCATCATTTGTGCATCAACTCTATCCAAACCCCAACATTTAACACCTCCAGAAATTAACAACTCACCTTGACTGCTCAAGCAGGGAATCTGCACATGCTGAAGACAAGGGAAATCCATATCATGCAGCAGTTTGGACTTTCTTCTCTACCACAGCCTCGTCTCTCCCCTGTACTTCTCGTGTATAAGTGGTTTTGTATATGAAGATGGTGGTATATTCTTTATGCACAACTGAGAAATTATTTTTCAATACATATTTATGTGAACTACAAACATATTTAAATGTAAAGCTGTCATTACAGTGTCAGCCATCTCTCTAACTGCTGGAAAACCCCTAACCTAAGCAATGCTTTTTATAACTCAACACATTAATTATATTTAGCATCCTTAATTATCTCTTTTCCATAGTCAACTCTAATAAATTCCAAACATTCAAAAATAATTTTCAATAATGTTGCTTTCTTTGCATATTTTCAATCAACTGCACAAATATCTAAATTAGCTGGTGATTATACGACATTTGGTTCACTTTAAAAACTGGTAATTAATTGCCCAATGCAACATTTTCTTTTTTAGTCTCCATTGTCCCTCCCCCTGACAGCCCTGGGACTGGGATGGGGTCCCAGCTTTCCTTTGCCCACTGTCTCCCCACTCTGGCTGCCTGGGATCTACAAGTGCAAATAGAAACGATGAGCAGCAATATGTTTAAGACTCAGGCATACACGTATATACAAGCATTTTTCACTTGCACATGCTGTCAACAGTCATTCTAATTGACTAATTGACCAAAAGGTTTTTAATTGACAATTTTCACTACAAATGTCTTTGAATTTTTTGTAAACTTCTGTTGTAAAATTGTCTTTAAAGAAATTGTAATTTACCACAGCTTCTTTTTATTTAATATTAAAAAGGAACATATTAGTTTGGTTTATATTTGTTTTGCTATTTTTCTTTGAGGATTGACCCTCTCAGACATATTTTAACTTGAAAACCTCAGCAGATCAATATATGTTTTATTAACAGTTCTTGTGATGCTCAAAAATTTTCAGGGAAATTAAATTCCCAATAGTAGAAAACTATTGGAAAGAAGAATAGCATCCCACTTACATTAAAAGAATAAGTGATTTCATATGTCTGACCATTTTTTTAGATGATAAGCTGGTTTTTGTTGTGGATTTTTTGGGGGGAGGGAGACAGAGGATTGAGGGAGTCAGAAGAATAAGAGGACTAGGAGTGTGCAGGGGAAACTTTTCAAAGAAGAGGGGAGAGAACATCAGAAAGAAATTATAACACTCAGTTGATTTTCACTGATAGCTTAATTTCTCCTTCTGCTTTAGTGGTGCACGCAGCACAGCATAGCTGCATAAAGCACCCACAAATAAAGACTCCTGTAAAGAAAACAGGTGATGCTATTGAGAGTCTTCAGAGAATAAGACAGTGGCACGAAGAAGGGAAAAAAATCAGTGTAATTCCTTTCTAAAAGTAAGAATGACCAACTCACTCTGGATAGTTTCACACTTGTTAGAGAGAACGTCTCTTCCTGAATAACCACTGGGGGTTATTTTCTCAAGGACTTTTTGCAGCAGTCTGTCCAGGCAGGTTCCACCTTACTACCTAGATATCCTTTAAGGTTTGTGCTTGCTTAATGTATGGATTTAGTACCATTTCCTGATGGGACAAGGATGAGGAATTACAAGTTGAATGTGAGCTCCAATACATCCCGTTGTGTGCTAGGCAGATGGGACCCTCATCGCCCGCTCACCTTTGTAAAACACTTTGACAACTTTGGATGAAAAAGCAGTGCTTTTATTTGGAGACTGCTCTATGCTGGGTCTGTGGCAAAAAAAAAAAAAGGTGATAATAAAACAGGGACTGAGTTTGCCCTTGGGGTAGTCAAAAGAAGATGAACATTTGAAGATAGTTGAAGAAATATTTTCTGGCAGATCATCTCATGTGAAAGAAGGGAAGTGGAAGCAAAGAGGAAATATGCCTAACAGGAACAGAAAAGAGATTTGTGTCTTGGGACTTCCTTTTCTCTGCCAGGACTTCTGTGATGCAGGTCTCTGCCTTCCTACCATCCTTTAAATTGCTCCGCACTGGGGATTGCTTACTGTTATTGAAGACTCTCACAAGGATATGCCTGAGCAAACTCTCTCAAAAACTGACAGGCCAGAAAGCCTCTATGGCTCCTGTGAGTGGTGAACTTGGAGCAATGCTGAAGAGAGCCAAGAGCCAGAGAACGGTGGAAACTGAGCCACACATGCAGGCAAATGGGGAGAAAACAAAGCCTCTCAAATATTGTCTCAGCATCTGTCTCCTGTAGCAGCAAAGAGGCAACAAAAAGCTAGGAAAAATCATGACATACTGGAAAATTCAGTACAGATAGTTTTATGGAAGAGGATTAGGCAAGCTGGTGATCAGAAAGAAAACACTGATCCTGAGATGACTGTGCACAGTCATATTCTACTGAAAGGACTGAAAATAAAGGACAGGGTTATCTATTCTAGAAATAAAAGTTATTTAATCTCTGTGAGCAGAAAGGAAATACAGTGTCAAGAAATCCTTAAGCTTGTTCATTACTGTGAGAAAAATAATAGCCCCATTTTACAGGGAGGTAAACTAGCTGCCAATGGAATTGAGTTTCCTGCTGTCATCACACAGTAGATCTAACTCACACCTAGGCATGATCACATCAGGTCATTCACCTGTCAAGTTGTGCGTCAGCTATTATGAAAACACTTTGATTACAAAGAAGGACTGTAGAATTCACTTGGCAGAAGATGATTGCCACTACTCATGGCATCCTTCTCTAGCCAGTCCATAGCAACATTAATCTGCCCAGGCAAGGTGTTCCCAGAGTTGGCATGTGAAGTCTTTATTCACAGCCTGCAAAAGAGATTCTAAAAACTCTGATTGTATCCCAGAGTTATCTTGCTCCATGCCCCCCCTCGTGAAGGAAGCTGTGGGTACACCATCTGTTTGTGCTTTTCACATGGTGTGGCTACTAATGTCTGCACCAAGCGGGCAGTGGTGGGAATGTTACTTTATGGGTCTTTCACTGTTTCCCTTGTGTTTTGAGCTCATTCTACACTGTGTTAATGGCAAGATACAAGGCAGCAGAGACTTAGACCAGCTGACTACCTGTTCATGTAAGGGCATCTCCGCATGCTGCTTTTTCTGCCTCTGATTCCTATAAAGTGTTTTTTCCCTGAGGGATTATATTTTAAGTTGTGTTATAAAGCCAGTACACATTTCCCCAGTACCCATGTTATTTGCACTGGATTGCAGCTATAGAGAAAACTCAAAAGGTAGATGTGCAACTAAACAATTCAGACGAGACACAGACCACCACAAAATATATTATTAAGTGAAATGATGTTTGATTTGTAGCTGTGAGACCAACCCCTTTTGACATTCAAGGGAGCACAGCTATGGGCTGTCTTGAAAGCCTCCACACATCGATAGTTTTTCTGTTGCTAGGAGGAAGGGTTTTGAAGTGGGAGGAGAAGCAGAGACCCTCCAGTCAACAGAAGGATCCTCATGTAAGGGTCAAGAGGGAGCAGAACTCAGAGAGAGGAAAATATTCAGCTGACCATACTGCACTATTCTCTATTCACTTTAATACCCACACTTAATGGTATGCTTTAAAGCTAAACCTCAGGAATGTCAGGAGTTTTTTTCTCATGGTGACATCCCATGTAGGCGGACTCTCTCGAGTTCTCCCTTTAAAACAGAAAGATGAATAAAGACTTGCCTTGGAGAAATTTCCTCTGGATTTGAGCTTGTTGGTGTGTTGTTTACTCAAATGATTTATGGACTGGAGATTAGTGAAGTCATAGCAACACAGAAATTGCCAAGTGAAAATAAAAACAGCCCTGTGTATCCTTATTGAACATAATCAAGGAAGCGGCTGACAAACAGGGCTTTTTTTTCCCTGTTATGCAGAGATTTGGTATGAGACAAAGCTGATTTACGCCTTTCAAAACTCTTTGAGCAGTGTCTGGCATTCTAATAACTGTCATGATAAATTTGACTTCACTAAATAATGGGGTATTTTTTTATCTTGCCATACCTTATATATAACCCTCAAAGACTTATTTCCTTCTGGAGAAATTACCATGTCCTTCCAGGAGGCAAGGGCTGAGAAGAGACTAATTTCCAGCACTGCCAGACTTGCTCTCAAGTCACACACAATGAGATTTTTCTTTCAGTAAAACTAGTGAAGAGCCGGGGGTCTGAGCTGAGCTCATTCCCTGGCACCTCTGAAGACCACAGAGAGGACTTGTGCCCGTCTGAGCAGCAGCAGCACCTTTTAGGGTAAGATGAAGGCATCTGGAGGACTGCAGAGGGACCCCACAGGAATACCTTTTGCAGATAGGTTCAGGTCCTCCCCCTCCCCTTCTGAAGCCTCCCCTTTCTTTTCTAACCACGAAAGTGGGATGATTACTGTCACCGAATGTGTTATGCCACTGTAGCACATCAAAATGACAGCGCTGCCTCCCACTGAGGAAAAACAGGGCAGAATAAACTTTACCCGGTTACTCTGTTTGCGGGTCCAACCACTGTAAAAGGCTTCTTTGCCAGGCCATACAGAAGAGGCCTCCTCCTTATTTTACTTTTTCTGTTTTTGCACAAGGTGTACATGATAGGGTGATGTTTGTGGTGGCTGGACATTCCTGCTGCAATGCAGTTAATAGCTCATTCTAGAGAGACCAAGCTTGAAATCTGACCTCAGGAGATTTTACCTTGGTGTGACAGGGAAGTGGCACCTTGATGGCATCTTTTGACATGTTCGTGAGTGGCCTTGTGAGAGAGCAGCAAGGCTTTGGGATCACTTAGACTATGGTGGAATTATTTATTGTCTTGTATGCAAAGAGGGATTCCCTTTACTTAAATCCTGTTCAGACAAAGTGGGTAAGTAGAGAGGAATGAAGAGTGTCTATGGGCCGGGAAACCAGGGGAAGAATAGGTAATGGCACCTATGAAAGCTGCCAAACTCTAGCCTAGTGCAAGATCAGGGGAGACGTATGTCAGGACTAGTGAGAAGAGCAATTTGTTGAAGTGGCAGTTCAGGGGTAGAAAGATCAGTCCAAGAACTAAATTGAAAATGTACATCAATATCTTGCTGGTCCTTCTGTATGTAACTGAGTAAAAGCACATCACCTGAGAAGGGGAGAGGAAGGACAGTGCTTTTGACAAGTTCAGGGTCTACAAAGATTTCTTCAAGACAGACAAATGCTGTGGTACTTTGGGGGACTGTCAGAGCTTCAAAGTCAAGAATCCAGTTGAAAGTGGCCTGTAGGCTTTCAAAGACAGTCCTTGTGGGGGTGCACATAGCAGACCACCAAGAAGATGGCAGTCTGGCAGATCTGCTGGTAGGAAGCAGGGACGAGTGCTCAGACTGAGCTGTATTCAGACGGGTCACCTCGCCTGTCTCAAAATCACCATGGTAGAAAGCAACCAGAAGAGCTTTCCCCTGCTTTGTACGCCTCCATACGAGCTAACAGGTCCTCTGATGTGAGGCTCTGGCAGCAGTGGGTTATCCCCGCTCTGATCCTTCAGTGTTGTCTCCTCTATCAGGAGCAGCACTCCCGACCCCATTAGGCCATTTGCAGCAGAAGCCGATGCGGATAAGCGCTGTCCCAGACAGGTTACCGGGAGTGCATTTCCTGCCACATAGCGTTTCCCTGTCTCACACTGTGGTTGTTTTGGTCTCGCTGCCTCGCCGTAGGTGGAGCTCTGCCAGGACGGCTCAGAGAAGTGACACTGCCTTTACCCAGTTCTTATCGTAACAAGAAAGAATAACATCTTCTTTACTCAGCGCTGATGCAGTGGAATACTGCCAAACCCCGGGAAAGCCTCCAAATCAGCACATTTCTCCTTCACATTAAAAACTAATACAGTACTACCAAAACAGAAAGCACTGGCGACAAAAACATATTTTTCCTACAATATGAGATCCCAATTTACATGTAAAAGAAGCATCAAATACAGATTTAATTCACTTTTTACATCTTCTGACGGTGTAGAATAGGAACAACGCCTCTTTTAAAGTAAACTAGAGAAAAAGACAGACTTTCATGCTCTGAATTAAGATCTCAGCTCACAATTTTGGCTTCCTCGGCACACAGCACTAGTTTAGTTCCTAATTTCCTCTCGAGTGACTTAATGGTACTATATTGCTTAATTATAGCAGTTGCAAACTCCATCCTCTAAGAAGTATCACTGGGACCCAAACATCTGCAAGATTTTGAAGGAGGAAGATACCACATAAAATACCCATTTTAGTATTATTTTGTGTTTATTAGTCTGTCACACATAGCATAGGTAATAAGCAGACGGAACAAGGCATCATTTAAATAAGGATTAATGGTAAGGAAATATAGAACATTAAGTTACACAAACTCTCTCTTCTCCGAACAGTCAGGCTACAGAAGCGGGCACTTGCATATAACATGAGGTTTTAAACAGTAAAATACAGCTGGACTAGAGATCCTGAAGGTGGCCTATATCTACCAGATCAACCTAGCCCACGCCTCCCCTGGACAGTAAGCATTGTTCTCAGCTGGTTATCTATTGCTGTTTTGCCACATCTTCTTTTATATGTCCCAAGCAGAAATCCCCTCAACACAAAAATCAGAGATCACTATGAGGAAATACCATTTCCCTGATCAGAGTCTTCATGATGTTTGAAACCTTAAAGCCTGATGAGTAGGAAGAAATTTCAAAATGCTTTAATGTAGTTGCTGTTGCTATAGAAACAATTTCCTGGCCACCCATACACCCTGTGCATTTGTCTCACTTGGTCCCTGGCCACTCAGGGAAAGAAGGTCTGTGGGGCTGGGAACAGAGAATGTTCCCAGAATGTGATGGGGGGAGCCCATCAGAGGTGCTGCAAAATGGGTACCACTGTTTCATACTGGTTGTCTGGAAAAGGTGTTTAAAACCAGACAACTGAGGAGCGCCGATCAATCACCAATGGAAGAGAGGAAAAGAAACATCAGGATCCAGAGAACTAAATTAATCCTGAATCAGCTCCAGTGAACAAAGGAGATCCAAAGGAATTTGTTTTCTGCTGTCTGAAGAGCTTGGTCTGTGTGACCCATCTGCCCAGAGGTTTCCTAAAGGCATCGGTTTTTTCAAACTTCATTTGAAAAATGTTAACTACTGATCTTGAGAGTTTTGGCTGCACTTTCTGAAAGTGATCAAACAGAGAGCAGCTAAAGAAGTCTTCAATTTTCTTGAGTTTGTTCTGACTTTTGGAATAGTTGGATGACAACAAATTCATGGAAGAACAAGAGAAAAGATGTTGGTAATGGAAAAAAAACTTAGCCCAAGGCATTTCCAGAACTTTGTCTCTCCTCGCTGTTTGTTTGTCAAATTATTAAAATGTTAAAACTGAACAGGTAGTGCTTCCTTTTCCCATCATCTTCCCCAAGCACAATGTTTAAGTGGCCTATTTTGAAAGGTGGCTTTTTTCGTCTAAGCTGTGGGTATGCAATTGCAGCGAGGTCAGTGAGAGGTCAGGCAATGCCAGTCAGCCGGGAGGTCAGGCGATTTCTTTTCTGTTCCCTGGAAAGAAAATACTTACCTCTCAGCAATCACATTTCTTGTGGGAAGGAAGAGGAATCTGAATGGGGAATTAGAATTTATGCATGCAGCTCCTATTAATTGTTAGGTTGGGTTGCGGGTATTAAAATTTGCCAGGACTTTAAAAAAAGTGAACATTGCCATCAACAGAGCAGCAGCATGATTCTCCCCTTTCAAAATGCAAAAATGTCATAAATAAACACACAAATCCCCTAAAAGAGCTGATGACATCTAACCCCAGTTGGTCTTCTGTTTTGCCAAAACTGTCAGCTAGACATAAGGAGCCTGTTGCTGCTGGTGCCTCTGTGTTGGTCTTTTTGCCTCCACTCTTTTCTCCAAAGACTTTCTCTGGAGCAGCAAACTGTTAGCATAAGACACATTGAATAACTGTCTTCTGAAAAACAGTTTCAATTCTCTTTCACTCCTTAAGAAAACTCACTATGGCGAGGAACTTGCATGCTGCCCTTTGCATTTTTTAGTGAAGACACCTAAATGTTCTCAGCATTCTTCAGAACTGTGCTCCTCCTGGAAGGAATTTAAGATTAATCTGCCTTCACAAGAAAATATTCTTACATATCATTAATGAACTCTTTAACAGAATTTTGCTACCTTCTTGTTGCATGTGCCCTTCAGGCATCTTGGCTGTTTTTCCTGGTGGCTTTGAAAGGACAAGGGGAAAGCTTTGGTTTACAGACTTCTGGCTGAATATTGAGAACCACCAGAGGAGCTAAGAAAGATTTTAGGTTGAATCTACTTTATTCACTAAATAATGCTGTTTCTGTTTGATCTCAAAGCTGAGATTGAATGAATGAAGCAAGCTGAACAAGTCTGAATTTTTTAAAGACCTGTAAGTCAAATGTCTACCAACTTCCAGCAGAGTCCTTTCAAGAATTTTGAAAGTGAGCATGGCATCCTCTCTTTCTTAGATTGTGTGCTTCTTCTGGAGATTGTTCAAAATCATAGTAATCACTTGTTATTTTCACTTCTAATCCTATTAACGTGAGAGGAAGAGTGAGTTACTTTCCTCCAGGCTTTTTGCAAAAGCAGTCTGACATTTTTATGTGGTCTCTCTTAAAAGTCAAGCAAGTGGCATCCTGCAATATGCCTTGGTATAAGGGAACAAAAGGGTTGTTTAAAGCATAGGCATAGGCATAATGAAATAAGAAATGTGAATTTCTAGGTTTTCACACTTTTCTTCCATTCCACTTGTCCATAAGGACAAGAATAAATGTCTTCCTCATTTTTTCTAGAGATCACCTTGGTGGGCTAAAGGAGAACACTTCAGAACAATCAGATTTATCAGCCTTTAATTTAGATGCTGAATAACAGAGATCTTTTCCCTTAGACAATTTTGGGTATGAAAAAAAAAAAAAGCAATAGCTTTAAATCCTCTAAGTAGAAGCATGTTACCCTCATTTTTTCAGGTTTAGTTTCTGTCAAGTTTCTGAGAGAAATACCAGCTTTGCAGTCAGCTGCACACAATCCTGAAAAATCAAGACAGACATGGTTTACCCTTTAGAACAAAAATTTAAGAACCTTTAGCACAATCCACCTTACTAATGGTTTATAGGGATAATAGATTTCACATCATAAAAATAAATAAATGGATTTAACCCCACCATTGTTTCATGTTTTCAGGTCAGTTTTTACTCTGTCTGTTTCTAGCTCCAACAATAAATACATACTGAGTGTTCCGTGCACACATTTAGTGTTTTGTTCCCTCTCCAATTCAGTCTCTTGCCACTGACTTTTCTTGGTTTCCAGGTTACATTACGGCTTTTGGCTTTGTGGCTGTAGGGAGAAATCTCAGCGCAGACATGGAGCTTAGCAAGGGAGGGCTGTGAATAGAGTCAGCCAGAAATACTGACAGCAAGGCAGAGGTGGGCAGCAAGGGACACAAGAAGCAATTGACTACTGGCAAAGCCGAGGATTAAAAACATATCATTGGGAGACAAAACCAGCAGAATATGAGACTCTCTGAAATGCTCTCTGACGTAAAATCAGAGCCCCAATAAAGACTGAAATAAAAAAGTTCTGACTTGCTCTGCTTAATGCAAAATTCCCTCTTTACCTTTCAGATGCAGATCAGGTACGGGGTGTTTCCTCTCCTTCTGTTCTTTAAAAGCCAAATTAAATCCGTGGTTGTTTTATAGAGAAAATTGTAAGCTAGGGGGGTTTATAAAAAGATCCACAGAATGAAAGTTTTAGTCTTTCGAGAGGGAGCTGACAGGAGTGCTGCATAGGCTCAGCTATTGCAACCTTTCTCCTGCAATAATTTTTACTGACCTCAGCTCCAATTTTATGCTCATTACTCAGGCAAACGGCTCATTGTTTTCACTGGCAGCTATGCCCGAGTATGAAATTCAAGAGGAAGCTTTGAAACTGCAAAGACATTGCAGAAATTCATAACTGTTGGACTGATTCAAAGGAAAAGCTGGTGCAGTGATACTGCAAGGTGTCTGAGAGCTCGGGACAGCAAAGACCTCCATGGCCAGACACCTGTCCAAATGTCCCCAGGGCTGACCTGGATGTCCTGCCTGATATGCCAGGAGATGCCTGTGACATTAACAGCTATGTGTTAAATGACTTTGCAACAGGAATACAGGCTGTGCACAAGTAAAATCTGCAATAAATGAGTGCTGTGGCGTTCCTGAATGTAAAACAGTGCATTGGGGCATAAGTGATTTGCATCTGAGAAGATGTGTCTGGCATAGAAAAGAATGTAGTAAAGGATTGTTCAACAGCTCCACTCGAGTTCAAGAACCCATCAGAGAGGAGAGGGCTGGGGCCAGAGTGTTCTCTGAAGCTGTAAACCCTGGATGAACAATCTTCCCAGCACTCACCGATTTTACAAGTTTTTTAAGGAGCAGCTGTTAGCAGAGATACATCTCACTTCCTTAGCTGGCACTTGTCTTAGCTCTTCTGAAGGAAAAAAGGAGCTGCAGGGAGAGAGCTGGAGCTGCAGCGAGGCCAGAAGAGACCACTGAGCATCCTCCGGATGCCACAGGCTGCAGGGAAAGGGCCATGTCAGGGGAAAAGCTCAAGTGAAGAACGGGGAACTGGAAAAGCTTTTAAGAGAACACTGAAGTAGGGAAGGGAAGCAGCGACAGAAGAATAGGCACCACTATTTTCATGGCTTTTTGGTTTTTATTTTGAATCAAAAATTCCATCACGGATCAGGCTCGTCTGTCCAGGGACCACCTCGGTTCATCCACACACTGAACTAGGGGTCATGGAAAACAAGGACAAGCCTGGTACAAGGGCATAAGCTGGTCCTGCAGCTCAGTTAGGTTAATTTGTGGGGTGGGACTCAGTGTCCCATGGCTGCCCAAAAAGTGGGAGCAGCAGAAGTAAAAGCAGGACTGGAGCTTGTGGTTGTACATCTTCTCCAGCAATGCCCCTGTTAGGTGGCAGGATCAGGCTCCTTTTTGTCTGTTTTTAGCTCTTTGCACATGGCAACACAGATTCCCTCTCCTGTCTGGGGCTCCCAAGAACTTCAGGGTGGTGCAGGGGAATACTAGTGGGAAATTGGGGTGACAGAAAACCCAGTGCTTTTGAGAAAATTGTCCAGTTCTAGCAGGGAAATGTGACAAAACAGTTGTTTTCCGCAGGAATGTGTCCAGGTTGTAGCATGGCATTTTCCCATGGAGGGGGAGCAGTTCCATAGTTCGGAATAGTTGTACCCAGGAGCAAGGAGCAATACCTGCCTCAAGTATCCTGGCCCATCTCTTCAATTGAAACAGCTTCTTCCTTTATCTCCAGCAGCTTCCCAAAAGCAAAGCCAATAACAGCAGCATTTCACCTACAGATGTTGCTTTTTAGGAACTATTTTACAAAAACCTTTAGAAGAGGGGGATCATTTCCTCTGCACCACAGATCAAAGAATCACAGAATAGTTTGGGAAGGGACATTTAAAGACCATCTAGTTCAATTTCCCTGCAATGAGTGGGACATCTTCAACTAGATCAGGGTGCTCAAAGCCCCACTCTATCTGACTTTGAATGCTTCCAGGGACAGGGTATCCACCACCTGTCTGGGCAACCTGTTCCAGTGTTCCACCATCCTCATTGTAAAAAGCTTCCTCCTCATCTCTAATCTAAGTTGACCCTCTTTTAGTTTCAAACCATCACCCCTCATTCTACCACAACAGGCCTTGCTAAATGCAGACCAGATGGCTTCTCTAGTGTTCACCTGCCGTGTGTTGGGTGAGGGACCAGCCTTCTCCTGCTGTCCAGGGCCAGCTGCACATCCTTTGGGGTAATGCAGAGAAGGGTGTGAGTGGGCTGAGGGATCCAGCCAGCTAGCACCAACCAGTGGGGTGGGATTGGGAACGGGGCACAGGGCAATGCACCTCCTCCATGGGCTGGGCAAGGGGAGACCATTACCACTTCTGTGGGCAGAAGACGAGAAAAAAAGCAGATATATACAGAGATACCAGCTGCAGGGAGGTATTCCACTTCTGCAGCTGCTGTGGATATCCTACTTTTCCCACTTTTTCCATCGTTTTTAGAAAAAAATCAAAATATAGAGGTTAAAGGAAAAAGGCCATAAATACTGTGTCTTTTGTTGAGTGAACTCAGACTTGCTTTTGCTTCTATTCCTCTATTCTGAGCTTACCATCAAGCCCAACAAGACTACAAGTGCTGCCCACTTCAGTGGCAGATTAAGTGATTTGGGGTTTATCACTGCAAAAAACCTATCAGTTACCTGGTCACATTGCCCTTGGTGGGACAGTGATTTCCTATTTCATCATAAGGCAATCGGATTTTTTTACTGGTGACTGCTGCTATTTACTCCCTAATAATCTGTTTATAGGCTGCTGGACAACTGGGAAGAACGTAGAAACCAGCAAAATATGTAAATGTTTAAGATGGCCAACAACACTGTTTTTACAAAACTCCTACTTAAAAGTTTGCGATGTTTGTTTGTTCTTTCCGTCCTTCCTAGACATCAATTTTCTCCCACAAGCTCTTGATTTTATTTTCTGTAAGCTTTGATGTACTTTTGCGAGCACCTACCACTGCTTCTTAGACCTTAGCTTCTTAACTAAAGCCATTTATTGATATAGTACATCTCTCAGTGAAGTAGTACATCAATAAACTAAAGATTAGTTCAGTGTGTCAGCTCTCCCAGAGCATCCTGGGAAGCATTTGCCACTGTGGAAGACTGTGGAGGCCACACAACATCCTCACACAGGCAAGATAATAACTCTGGGAGATTTAAGCTTTCGCTCCACGACATCTCCTCCTGCGAAATATTTTTGAAAGTCACCTTTTAAACTAACCAATGGATTCTGCTTGCTGCTGGAAAAACAGGTGGCATTAAGTTTGTATACTATATAGAGAGGTGTCCAAACCAATTTTCAGCTGTCTCTTACCACATTTTGTTTTTCCTGCTCTCTGATCTGATTTTATGCAGGCTACTCGTAGCGATAAACAGTTTTGTCCTGTATTTATATGCAGCATGTTCCCTGTGTGACTCAAGCTCCTACTGCACTCCTGACAAACGTGCCTGCAAAGTTTCATTGCACCTAATTGTTTGCAAAGGCATGGACTGTGGTGCATTGCTGCTGAAGAGGATGTCATCAGGCTTATACTAACCATTTATGTGAGATACTTAAATGTCCTTTATTGCTATTTTTTCACTGGCACTCCCACATTCCTTCATGTTTATTTCAGGATTTTGCACAATTTACTTGTTAAGTTTCATGCCTTGACCTTGCAGTCAATTTATAAGATTATACTTCAGACAAGATTTCAAAATGGGAGGCAAAAAAGTGGAGATCAGAGCCAATATTTTCATTCCTAGACAGATGTTTTAGGCACAATTGTTCTGATAGCAGAGCAATTCCCATTAATTTGATTTTGGAGATGCAGGGTAGTCTTAATTTCTGCAGATGAAATCTTCCATTTTGGTGCCCTACCGAAGCCTTGGCTTCAGTCCTTCCAGCATGAAAATGTCACCTCATTGTTTGAACACACCCCCACTTTTTTGTGCATCCCTTGATGAAAGTGGACGTGGGGTGGCAAACTAGAAGTGTTTTGGGGACACGAAAACCTTGGTTAGAAGAAAAATGGTGCCCACTGGTTCACTCTGGTATTTTGAACCAGTTGCTTGAGGAACAGGACTTTTTCTCTGTTTTCTGCCTGCTGGTGAGACAATACAGATTTCTTCTGAGGCAGCACTAGGATGGTGACAACTACTAGGAGAAACCAGGGCTTAGTTGTGTTGGGTGTTATTATAAGAAGGTGTTTGTGGTTTGGGGGAGGTCTTCACGAGTTGTTCCCTACTACCAAGCATTATTGGTGCTGAGCTAGTAAGCAGTCACCCAAGTCTCTTGGCTGGGTAGAGGAAACATTTGAAACAGAGGAATGAATGATTTGCAGTAGATAGGCCTCATTAATGAACATTTTGTTGTGCACAGACACCCACGTTAACATATGAATGTGGCCATTTGTATGAAGAGCAGTCCTTCTCCAAACCTTCACAGGAAGGAAACAAAATCCTGTTTGCTGCAAAGGTTCGTGAATAATGAATATAAACAGGGACATGAAGAGGACACTTGGATACCATGGTGATGGGTATAGGATAATGGTACATACGTGGCCAGATGACTTTACACAGCAAACTGGAAATGAATGAATGAATTATTCTTGATAAACCCTTCTCAAAAACCTTTCCTGAGTGCCTAGCCCAGGGTATACAAGAGATAACCTCTACGGTCATCTCAGAAAAAGCTCTGTAGCCATTCAAATATTTTGTGGCAAAATCAGTAGCAGAAATAAATCACTCAGGATTGGAGCCCTTGGGAGCTGTGTGTCCTGGTGAAACTTTGGACTCTATGGATTGTTATTATTATCCATATTGCTTGTCAAACGCAACCTGATGATGACCAGAGTGCCTCAGAGGATGGAAGCCCTACATGCCCAAGCACATGGTCCCACAAAGTTTTTGAGTCAGTCATAGTGACTGAGGTTGTTGTACTAATCCTCAACTGCTGAGGAGTGCTGGAGTCTTAGGGACCAGCAACAAAGAAGAAATGATTGTATTAATTGCCTACCTGGCATTTGGCAGTGGCCAGGTTTTCTCCCATTGCTAATGGACAAAATAGCAGAAAATTACTTAAAAAGGATGAGGCTTCTGCAAATTATGTTTCTGTCATCCCTGCACACAGAAGAGAAATACCTGATGCCATCCTACTTGTCCCAGGAGGTAGTTACTTGCGCACTTAGCTGTGGTGGGATGAGACAAATTCATCTCAGCTCCAGGGGGGAGTTTGCCTCGTGAAATTACCTCAATTTGTAGATAATCTTCATCTAGTTGAGACTTCCCTGAGCTAAATTTCTCAGCTGAAAATGAGTATAGTCACATTGAGAGTGTAGTAGATACTTTTGTCTAAGTCTCTAGGGAGATGTTCTTGGTGTGCCCCAGGTGTCATCCCAAGGAATGAGTGAAAACCCCTATGTGTGACCCCAGCAACATGTGCTGTACATTGCTGTGCAGACAAGAAAGGAACCAGGGAACTGTTAATATCTGCCTCTCAGAGAATTACCCACATTAGCCCTTAACTAGAGGTGTTTAACTCTGCAATGTTTCCCAAGAAATATGACAAAGAACAGTACTCGGACCTCTGTTCCAGCAAAGCGGGAGTGCAGGAAAAATGGGTAGCAAAAGTTACATGCAGAGCTGACTCCTCTGCCACTGTGCAACTGTTTGCTGCAGACATCTTGTATGTATTCACACCCCTAATTACATAATTAGGATGTAGACATTTAAATGTGAGGCTTTGGAGATATATCCAAGTAGATACTTCAGCTGTGTAGTTAAACATGTAGTAGTTACCAGTTACTAGGAACTTTACCCTAAACAGGCCATTGGTGAGCTTTTGTTAACGCAAAAAGTAAAATGTAAAATGTCAAGCAACCACCTCTGACTGACACTTGGGAAACTGAGCTGCTGCTGATTAGTATCCCATTTACAATTAAAATCTGGACTTCTTTCCTAATTTTTGTTGGCATGCTGTTGGTCTGTGAACTCCTAGTAGACAACCTGGATTTTTAAACAGTCCTTGCTTTGACTTCCAATTACCATACAATTAACAATTCCAACAATGCTGCCTTTTAATTTCACTGCTTGTATTCATTTTTCTGTGCGCTTCTAATTGCCATGCTGGCATGTCACTTGTAGACTCTGGTTTAGTACATCAGATGTCTGTATTTCCATTTAAGACACAGAAGTAGCTGGTTTATGTATCTATATTGGATCTACTCTTGCTTCTGAACAAAGGAAAGCTCTACATAGCTTCGCAAGCTACTCTTCCCTTTCCTTAGCCGGCTGCAATTACTTGGAAATACCTGGTTGTGATTTAATCACGGTGGTTTTGAGGCAGAAACACCCTTCTGTGGGAGAAGGTCCCAGGATCCCGAGCTGGGCCCCACAGGCAGAGCTGTGCCTTCGTAGGTGAAACTGCTCAGGTATCTCAGTCTGTGGTGTGCAGCTCTTGACTGTCCACTTCTGCATCTCTGGGAACAAAATGTTTAAAAACCTCGCAAACCCCATTGTCTCTTCCTCCAAGAAATGCAACAAGAAGGAAAATGGCCCATTGCAGTGGAAGCCAGTAAATTTTTCAGGACTTTCAGGCTCTCAGAGGATTCTGGCCCTTCATGTTTGATACTGTCCTAATAGCCTCAAGACTTTGAAAACAGATGGGGTCCCAGGAAAGCCGCAGGGACATGGGGCTGAGTCAGAAGGAGCAGCGCCTCATGGAGACCTGCGCTGCCTCTGATGCTGCCCAGCAGCACCCTGTCTCCGCAAGGGAGATACCTCACATGAGGCAAACAACTAGCAAGTCGTTTGCCTCATATGAGATATGGTTTGGGAACAGATGTCTGGTAGGAAAAAAAAAGGGACAGGACCTTGGAAAATGTTGCGACGTTGCTTCTTCACTTTGAGAAAAGAATGACATTAAATCATTGTCTATCACCACCCAGCTTTGCACTAAAGGATCCAAGGGATCCCTTCAACCCCGTGTTTCCATGAGCTGCAAGAACAGTCAAAATCCACTGTGGAGAGTGTTCCACTTATGATTCATTTGGGTTTGTTTATTGTTGTATTTTCCCAGGCTGATGTTATATTACTTTTTTCCCTAATGCTGTTCTTGCTTCATACAAATACTCAGCGCTTTAAAGAAGAGAAGTATTACCTATTAGTGTGCTCAAGAAAGGTATTTAGCAATCCTAGGTGCTTAAACTGGTAATTCGACTGGTATTTAATGGGTGGATGCTTAGACTGGTAATGTTTGTTTATTTTACAAGACTTCCCCAGTAAACCTACCCTTCTTGCTGCTGCTAATCCCTAACAGAAGGGACATGGGAAGATTACAAAAACTGCCAATAATTTTCAGGACCAAAATTCAGTCTCCTGGTACCTCCCTGATCTCTTCATTGCTTTGTTCCAACAAAAGGCCCTTGGTAGCCAGAAGGACAGTGGTTCCTGAAAGGAATTTCAAAAAGTGCATAAAGTTGATATCTGCTTAGAAGTAATACAAAACAGGAGCATCTGCCAGAGACAGGAGCATGTTGCAGGCTTAGTAAAACAGCAGGGGAACCTGCTGTTGACCAGATTTGTCCATATCAGTGCAGGTGTCTCTGCAGTTAATAAGAATTACTATTTACACTTGTTTTCAGAGATTTGGAGACATGGGGATAATATAGATAGCCTGTAAGTCATAAAGAGCAAGTAGATACGACACATGTTCCCATTAATGTATAGTGTTACTCCTTGGAGTTTGTGATATTGAGACATTATGGAGTATGGTATGAAATACAGATGGCTCTGAATCTTGACTGTATTTGTTTAATTATAGCAGAATATATTCTGAGATAGATTTTTATCCTGTTTTCAAGATGAGAAAAAGGATGAACAAAGTTATGTGTAAACTGAATGTGTTCAGAATTACCGGGACGTGGCAGCTGGATGTAAATGGGATTTACTGTTTATCTTCAGAAAAAAACCCAAAGTGAATGTTTATGCATAAGCAATAACTTTTCTTTGACAAACTGTGTTCTGATTAGTCAATAGACGCACAGCCATTCTTTTGTTGGTGTAAATGAGTCTCCCTCCATGCATGATGGCACCACAGAAGCAGATGAAAGGCTCCCAGATGTGTCTGCCTGGCTGCTCTGGCCCTGAAGGGAGAAACCAGAGCAAGGTTTTGGGATGTAATAAGGGGAAAGCCCCCAAAAGAGGAACTTCTCGATCTTGCTAGTACTTGGGACTCGGAGAAGTCAGGCAACAGCTACAGGGTCTAGGAGTGACTATTTTGCTTTTTTTTCTTTTACCTCTTGCCAGGAGTAGCTTCACCCTGTATGTCTTCACCATCCTGGCTTTGCCGGCCTCTGATACAGGCAAAGTAGCAGTCATGGCTGGACAGTCCAGCAGTGGAAATATTAGAGCATCTGCACACATCTGCCTCCTACTGTGCTGGGGTAAAAAAAACCACCAAAAAACCAACAAAAAGACATTATCAGATGTGTCCAGTTTCTCTGAAGAAATAAGCCTTAGTGACTATTTTCCTTTTGGCTCTACTCTAAAGTATGAAATAGGACCACTTCTACTAAACAGCACCCTTTGTGGCAGGCTGGCTGCATTCTTGTTCTCCAACATAAATTGTTACTTTTCTTCACAATATCAGGTGGGAGCAAGTTAAACCTTCCTTCTGGGAAGCTGTGTAATCTGTAATTCTTCCATGGTTTCTTACCCTGTGGGTTAAATCCCATCCTACCAGCAAACACACAGAAGAAAACCACTGAGCAGGCTCCACAGCTGGCTTTTGCCCTGGCAGTACAGAGGTTATCTTTACATGTGTGGTACAAGTGACAGGAAACAGCCATTGGTTCGGGACTCTCACTGGTTGGTCACCACATGATCTGTCACCTAACGGGGGGGGCCTTGATCCCCTGGTGCCTCCTCCATCCCTCCTAGCTCAGGGAAGTTGGAAAGGGGAAAATGGGAAAAAAAGACAGTCCAACCTTAACGGTTTGTTTTCCAACACCACAGTGGGAAGGGGGAGGGCGAAAGACAAAAAGCGGGACAAGGAAAGATGAATCTTGCAAGACCGGACCAAAGCAGAAATGGGTCTGGATGGGTTTATGAACATGAAGATTTTTACATTTAACTCACCTTCTGACTTGAGAAATGGCTTTAAAAATAAATATGTAGAGCATGTGAGCATGTGTCTGTGTGGAGGAAGGCAAAGGGTCAAGAGAGAAGCCTGAAGTACTTTGCTCCATTTGGATATTTACTGCTTCAAAATGCTGGAAAGGGACATTATCTTTCATACTTGATTTTTTCTGAAGTACAAAGCAAATCCTCTCTGTATTAAACAGTGAAGAGCATTCTTGAGAGTAAGGACCCTTAAAGACTCTTGTGTTTTGTTTTGTTTTTTTCCTTCTGGGCAATGAATGACTAGTCCCTTGACACCACTAACTGTTTATGTAGAAAAGCTAATTTCACTTCTGCCAATAAAGTTCTCTTGCCAGTCTGAGTTTCTCATTAAAATTAATATTCTTATTGTATGTCCCTGTCCTTTCCCTTGCTGAGAAAGAAGCTAATAATCTTTCATTCAGGGCCAAATTCCCACTTCTCCCCCATCCCAAAGCAGAGCAGGGGGAGAAGGCAATTGCATACGGAAAGGCACATTGGCAGGAACACAGTTCTTGGGAGATGTGCCTCATTTCATGGTTAGGGGAAGTATTTCAGTGGCTGTAGGAGACCTTAGTTCACTTCTCTACTGGAAAAAGCTTCAAGCTTGTATCTCATGGGGGAATGCCATAACTAACAGGCCAGGGACTGTGGGAGATTGTTCCCAATTTGTCGCCAGTGAAGCAGCTCAATTTTGTAAGAGAGAATTAAGTAGCCAGGGAGAGCAAGTATGGAGGCAAGGCAGGGGGATTAGGGCACTCACTTGGGATGTTTCAGTTCCTGCTCTACTTAATATAAAAACTTCATGGAGTCTTTAGATGAGAAGAGGTGTTATTTCCCCCACTCGCTCTGCCTGGTGTGATGCTGGAGCTGTTAAGGGAATACTTGCTGGAGCATTCATCAGAGGTGGGGAGGATAAGGCGTTTTAAGGAACCTGTTGGCACTTTTTGTGAAATAGGTGGGACTGTTTCAGCATCCCAGCTGTGTGATGATCACCCATGCATGGGAACACGTCAAGCAGAAAGGGGAAAGCTGGGAACCAGACCGATTTCGGCTTAGCAGGCCTGAAGGAGAAATTAGAACCTTTCATGGCTCTAGCCTAGGAGGACTGTGTGTCCAAGCAACCATGCATACCTGAAGCTGAAGCCTACCTGCATATGTAAACCTGAAATCCTCCTTCAGCCACCGTGGGAGATTGTTCTGCCCTTACACACACAAATAACACTACTGAGGTGCTGTCCTCATGCCTGAGGGAAAATTCCCCTTTCCTAAGCAGACTAGCTCACAGTGGGGTTTTCTGTCTGTGCTATTCAAGCTAAAAGGCCTGCTCAGGGACAACAGGATGGATAGAAGCACGGCTAGAACAAATCATCCCATCAGGTGTAACTATAATAAATATCAGCTTTGGCTTCCTTTCCTCTTTTACATCTTTCTGCCGCCCTTTGGGCTTGATTTTAGAGAAGGAGGGGAACAAAAGGGTGGTTTAGTCGGTTTAGTGAGTATCTTAGAAGTATGCTTGGAAGTAAGACCCAGCCTTTCAAAAATTGTCTAGGAAAGCAATTCCTCACAACACTGAGAACATCACTAATGCTAAATGTTCCTTTAATTCTAATTTTGAGACACTTGCCAATCTTGTAAATTAAAGATTTATTGCCTGAGAATACTCAGATCACAACCTAACACACGTTTAGCTGCTTTGTTCCATCCTGTTTGGAGTCATTCCAGAGGCTAAGCCCCTGTATTAGAAACATCACCAATGCAAAGATTGAATGATCGATCAAAGCAATGCAGATTATGAATTCTCCTATGCAGTCTTCCATAAAAGGGACCTAGAGAAGCAGCTATGGTTTTTTTCTGTTTATTTTTGGCAGACAGATTTATGTCAAAGATTCCCTGAGACTGTTTCGTAACAACCTGTGTCCTTTATTAAAGGAGGTAAATTTTACTAGGGTAAATATTTTTCAAGTGAACGAGAAAATGACATAACTAAGACAAGACACAGAAATAAAATGTTCTGCACAATTCGTCAGGATAGATCAAAGATAGTAAAGGGAAAAGGTATTTCTAACTTCAGAAACTCCAGAATAAACAGACTGTTACCGATGCAAACTCCCTCAAGAAAACAAATAGGATGCACTTTTGCTCTGTTTTGAAATTAATTCTAAGTCCAAGGAATGGAATACATAATGTGTGTAATAATTTCAATGTGAATCCCAGGGATATTAAGCATTAAATCTGGGCTGAGATCTCGCATTATAAAAATTATTGAGAGCATGTCATTAACATATATCATTCAGCTACTTACTGTATTTGAAGAGCCTAGGTTTATACAAATACATCAGAGTAATAACTTTGCATTCCAGGGCGTGACCAAATAATCAAATTACAAAGAATGAAGTGGTTAGGGCTTGAGATAGCATGGTAAACACTACAACTCAAAGGATCCTCTGTTGTGGATCAAACCTTGCTCTCCACAGACTATCTGCAAAATAAAGGAATAAATAGGTGAGACTTCAGGGATGTCTTTTTCAGACTCTGTAGATATCATCCAAGACTTTTCAAAAAGATCAAACCCAGCAGTCCATCAGGAAAGAAAACAAGCCACATCAGGTGCTGCTCCACTTGTTCAATTTGCCTCTCAGCCACTCAGTTTGAACTGTGGCTGATTATTGATCATCATGTTTTCCTCCTCACAAACTTGTCTCTCCTTATCAGTAAAGAATATCCACCCTGTTGTCCTACATCACTTTTTATGTTTCTGGGAGTTTTTCCTACTCAAATATATGTTGTTATCTAGATACGGCAACTAGGAAAAAAAAGCTTGTTTAAATCCGGATCAATCTTCTGAGAACCAAACTTTTCATTAACTCATGGAAGAGTTTTGTAAGGAACATGGCAGAAGATTTTTTTGAGCCTGGTTCTTTGTATTTAAGTTCTCTTCTAGAAAACATGAATCTATTATCACTGATCCTCTTTTCTGTATTGTATCTCATCATGAAGGAGGGAAGCTTTGTGACTCCTTTAGATGTGAGCAGGTAGCCAAATTTCTATATAATTCCAGCTAGGAGGGCAAACTGGTGTTGGAGATGGTGTATTTGATAAAATTCTGGTTTTTCACAGACCTGTGGTATATTTAAATAAACGTACCAAATCCTGATTTCTTGACATGAGAAGGATCCACAGACAGGCAATTTCCTTGCTTGAAGCTCCTTTGCAAGTCCCTTTGAAAAATCAAAGTATAAAATAAAACAAAAGTCTACTTGTTTTTACCCCTGCTCCCATGTTTCTCAAAAAAACCACCAAGAAAAGCCTCTTTTCTGTGTCACCTTTTTTGTATTGTAGGTGAAAACATATGTTTATCTACCTCTTAAAGTTATCATAAAGGTTGATAGCTTGACAAAGTGGTCTGAAAGAGATAACCTGACCTACATCCTTTCGCTCCACTCAGATCACTGAAACGGTGTTACCGAATTTTAGTCAAAGTCTTGATGAAGTTTCCCACATTTTAACAAAACAAAATTACAGAAAGGTTAAGCTTTCCCACATTTGTAAATTTGTTTCAGCTAGCCTGCATCTTCAAAAGGAACTTCCAAAGATCATATTTGGAATACACCTTTCCTATTGTCACTAGGTCTGATAAACTCTAACTCACGTATTAGTTCATCTATTACCTCAGTTACTCACATTTCTTGTTCAAATTACAGAGGTCCCAGTTTCAGAATCTGTTTTTCCAGTTTTGGATGCCTTCACATTCCCCAGATATCTTCTCCATTTGAAATCAATTAGGAGGTTCTGTTTTAAATCTCCCAAATCCCTAGTCTTTTTGGCTTGTCTGGTCTAATAAATGTAGGGTTTGAGGCAATGTCTACAATTCCTTCACATTTCATCAATTCTATTACACTTTCAGACCCCAAAATTCCCATTATTGTTGTTAGCTGTCCAGCTTGAAATGAAAGTGGTTGTGCTGCTCCTTTTACACAAGCATGAGTTTTGCTTGCTCAGTTTGATGTCCATCCATTCCCTGAGCTGAAAGAGAAGTTCTCAATGAAGCAATGGTGGTCTGCCCAGGTGTTGTGGTTCAGGAGTGGTATTCCCCAGTTTAGTGTTCCCACTGACACATTCCAAACCATGTGCCGTTCACTCACTCCCCCCTTCCCTGTCCCTCCCCCGCATTGGGCGGGAGAGGAGAACCGGAAGCACAAATGGTAAACATCATGAGTTAAGGACGATTTACGGGAAACAGTGATGAGATAAGGAAAGGAACAGTAACAGCAGGGTGTACAAAAGGCAAACAATTCACATGCGATTGCCCACCACTGTACTACGAGGAAAACCCTGACAATACCCGACCACGCCACCGTTGACTGGAAGATCCTCCCTTCTCCCGCCCCTGACAATGATGTGAGGTGGCATAGAACAACCTCCGGGTCCTGGCCATACGTCATTTCACAGGCCCAATTTTCAAATGAACTTCATATTATTCTCAGTTTCATTTTACTGGGCCAAATTTTCCATTTTATTATTTTTCAATAACATCATGAGGCACATTTGCATTCTCTTTCCCTGTTACAGAACTGCACTTAGAAAATTTGTAGCGATGGTCTTTCATCCCTGTCACCAGAAACTACTTCTTCCTCTGGTCCACAAGTGCAAGGGAAGAATCAGAATTTCCATGGTAAACTTCAGAAATCCCTTGGACTGCCTTTGACTGCCATTCCCTGACCTCAGTGTAAAAGCCTAAGTC
Organism: Oriolus oriolus; assembly: GCA_013400235.1. Lineage (NCBI taxonomy): Eukaryota > Metazoa > Chordata > Aves > Passeriformes > Corvidae > Oriolus > Oriolus oriolus. The sequence continues at coordinate 101,205 of VXBT01004890.1, forward strand.
CAGCTGAGCATCTTTGATCCCTCTCCAGTTTATCCTTGAAAGCCCTCACTGTCATATGCACATGCCAGGAACTCAAGTTTCTGCAGGTTCTCTTGCAGTTCCTGTTGGATTTTCTCTTTACTTTTTCTTTTTCTTCTGACTTTTAATTGGACCTGGATCAGTTCAGATCTGTGGATGGTTTTAATCAATAAGCAAAGGTTTGCCTGAAGCCTGTTTTTGGGAAATCAGAGCTGTGACACTCTCTGGGCATGGTTATTCAGGCTTGCTGCTAGAACTCCATCTTCCTCTCCATCAGCTTTCATTCAGTCCATAATGTTATACTTAGTAAAGTAAATCACAAACAGAGTTTTTCCTAAAAGATATTAGGTATTTGCATCATTTGACCTCAGAAACTCCAGCCTCTCTGATGGGACCCTTTGACTTTGGCAACCAAGCAGATGAACTGCAGTAAATGTTTTTGCCTAAGCTCTGACTGGCCCAATTGAACGTCCAGATGGCTGGCTACCATGATGGGTCTGTGACCAGACATTTCTTCCTGGAGCTGAAATTTAGCCAGTCGATCCTTGCTCCTTTTCATCCCTGCTAGTGGGCTCCCAGCTGGTGACTCCTTACCTAGAAGCACCTATGAAAGTGTAGTTGCCTTTTACCTTTATGTCTTTACCAATTTACACAGGAAGTTTTACAGCTGGCCTTCTCAATTTGTGAAAGCATTCTGTAGTCATTACTCCAACAGAAAGTTCACCTTTGCCTGCAAATCACTTCAGCCGTTTCTGGGAAACCTCCAGATACTGCTGTAATTCCTTTTGTAAAGTTTCCAACTCTTGTTTTAGCGCCTTCTGGTTTTGCTTTAATTCTTTTTGGCTAGTTTTGTTTTCTGAGAGCAGATTTGTCATTGGTTCAAGAAGAATATGAGCTCATAATTTCTCTATTTGAATGGCATCCCAGTGTTGACACCAGGCTTTTATCTTGTGACCTGACCAGGTTATTCCAATTAGAATGAGAAATTGATGAGGGAGATACTTCAGATACAATTCCGATAATCTGTAAGAATGTATAAAGTTCTGCTTTTTTAGGGGAAGTGTTAACCATGCACAGATTTCATGCCCACAGCCCTTTCTGCTAGAAAACTGTCCAAAAAAAAATCCCACTATTATCCTTCCACTGGGGCCTGTGGGAAGGTCGCAGATCTGCATACCAAAGGTAGAAACACCTTAAGGAGACACTTGCTCCAGTCACAGAGAGAGGTAAGTATGCCTAGCCAAAGAGTCACAGACGGGACAAAAGTGTAATGTTCTCAAACCAGTGACAAACAGAAAAAGGTCTAAATAGTGTAGAGTAGAGAACTGTGTGATGGGGTGAGAGGTGAAATGCATTCTGCTTTGCATGACTGTTATAAGATCAATCCCAAATGTGAGCCTATTTTGGGCCCCCTCATACAACAGCAGCCAGGAGAGAGGGTCATTCCCTAGGACAGGCACAGCAACACTGAGAAACTGGACATTAGATCTGTTCAGATGGCTGCATCTTTCTCCTTGTACACCATCTCTTCTGCATAGCTCCATCTCAGCAAATCCTCTCTATCTCTAACACTCCTAAGTTTTGCATGTCCTATATTCAGATGGAGGCATGCACTAACCTCCTTTTACAGATATCTTAAATGAAGGACAACACTGAAATTTAAGCTTAGTACTTATTTCCACATACACAGAGTGTTTCATCAACTAGCTGGCAAAATATCTGACAACTGTTGAAAGAATTGAGGAGTCAAGATTGTTGGCCAAAAGGGCTTATGAGTTAACAGATCAAAACAAATTACAATCAATGCTGAGAAGTAAAAGGGCTTGGGAACACAAGTGGTGAGAATCTCAGGATAGCACTCCCATGGGTTTTAAGGCAAGACCTGGAGGAAGGAGATAGGAAAAGCTAGCTCAAATGGCATGAAAGAAGACAGAGAGCAGAGTGGTAGAAGGGGTTACAGGGAGCACTGTGAGCAGCAGAGTCAGAGAAATATAGGATCAATGAGGGAAACAGGATGAAAGGAGTGCAAAGATGAGACTGTGAATGTTCCCCTAACAAACAGTGGAGACAGATGAAGTTGATACAACACCTCCTTCTGGCTCCTAAATACAATTAAGGATTAATGCCTATTCTGTACCAGGACAACTGCTAATAAAGAACAGTGCTTATTATAAGTGTTGTTAACTTTCTCACCCTTGGGAGAGGACAATCAAAAGGGCAGTACGGGCAAGGCACGCAGAGGACTTTACAGCACTATGGTGAGAAGTGAATTCTTAGAGCAGAATTTCCCTACAGGAGATGATCACTGTCCCAGCCACTGACATAATTCCAGTTTGAATGCATCTGCTGGCCTCAGCTATAGCAGATTGCTACAAGGAGAGAAAACATCTTAATTTAACAGATCTACAATGATGCAGAAGGGTTTTTTTGTTTTGCTCAAAACACACATCTTGAGTTCCAACTAAGAAAAGACTAAAAAACTGTGGAAGATTCTTCTGGGTGAAGATCAGATGGTTTATATGATTAAATACAAGTGAGAAAAAAGTGGCATGTGGAGCAGTAGCTGGACTCACTGCAAAAAGAAGGGAAGGTGAGGAAAATAGAAAAGGTCATTTGGATTAACGAAATCCAAGGCTAGAAGAAACAGTTGTGATATACTCTGGTGATCATCCTCTTGACCAAAACCACAGGACTGCACACACAGATCCCTGGACAGCATGTTTCTGAGGCTGTGCCAAGCATCTGGAAAGATTACTCCCCCTCTTAACCCTTCTGATGTATTCGTGGCACTGCCAGGGACACACGCAGCCCCAGGAGCCCCAGTGAGACATCAGACATGCATCCCCGACACCCAAGCTGATCTTTCAATGCCTCACTTCTTTTCCTGTCCTGTGCACTGCACAGTCCTCTCTACTTCCCACAAGTCTCAGATATTGCTTTTGTTTCTTGCCCTCATCACACTATGGCTTTTTATAAGTTCCAGCATTTCCTTGCAGTTTCACACAAAGCCCCTTCTTTTCCTCGCCTGTCCCAGTTTCTGAATCTCTCCCCAAGGGCATAATTTGTGGCACATGACTGTGGATCATCCAGCAATACCAGTGCCTGTGACTTGTGTTTCTTCCAGATGTACCTACTTTCTCATCAATAGACCATTTCCATGAGGCTTTTTATGACTAACCTGGTCCAGCCACTAGCTAAGTGTCTGGATGCAACTCTGACCATGTCCTTGTGGAGTTCCTCATATAACTATGAGATTAACACAGTATTTTAGTTTTCTTTTGTCTGCTAAACTTCTTACAGTTTCAAAGGAGGCTGGATTGCTGCTCAACAGGCTGTGAAAACCATCTTCCTTTCCTGTTGCAGGGGCCATACCACTCCCCACTGTGAATGACTTCCCAAGCTTTCTGTCATCTTCCATTATGGATATAAGGGAAGGCACTGTCCACACCCGAGAATGTTGCAGTTTCGATGACACAAACACTGGACGAAGGCTGATGCAGAAAGGTCTTGGGGGACCATCGGTAAAAGGTGCTGGGGAAAATGTGATACAAGAAAGAATATAAATAAGGAGTTAGATGCAAGACAATTTTTTTGGTAATACAAGTTGATGGGGTAGAAAGGGTACATGTATGTCCAAGAATAGAGAGATGACATCTATGAACTTCATACACCATAAGAAAAGTAGGTGAATGGCCTGAAAGGTTTAGTGATGTGGGCAACAAAGTGGTTGCAGGACTGGCTGCCTCTTCAGAAATGAATTAGCAGTGAGGAGGAAAACAGAGGTAAGGCTTGTAACAGTGCATGAAAGGGTGAAAAGGAAAAAAAAGGGAAACTAGAAAAAAAGAGCAATGTGTGTGTATGCAGAGGGGATTTAGCAAATTTCTTTTGTTAGGTAGTTTATTAGCAGGGTATCAGAAAATTATGCAGACATGAAGTTACTTACACAAGAACATTTACAATATAAACGCAATTTTCAGCTCTGGGTTTCATTATCTAGTGGGTAATAGCTCAAGTATTCTGAGATGGATTTTAATTCTGCCTAGCATGTACAAGTAAATGACAATTCGCAGTGTTTGGTGCAATGGAATATATGCTATTCAGATGCCTGTATAAATTTAAGTTTTATTGGCAACCATAGCATAAACAAGGTGCCCTACCTGTTATCTCTTCATAGAGGATTCTTGTTGTGTTCAATCTGAGTGCTGCAAAAAATATAAAGTCATTACAGCTTCTGGATATTTTTCTACACTTTGGGGTTTTCATCAAGATTCAGAACCATTTTCAGAGAGTGCATGCCCTAAGACCCTCTCTGTCACTTACAGAATGCTGCAAATTGACTCTATCACTTTACCCGCTGCTGCAAATTGGCTCTGAGCACACATAATGTGTCAGGTTTGCCTACTCACTTTCAGTTTTCACCCGCCTCTACTGGGCATATCTAGGAGTAATGGGATGAAATTGAGCAAAGGAAAATTTAGACTGAATATCAGGAAAATTTTCCTAACAGTGAGATCTATTAGAATGTGGAATAGTCCCCCAGGAAAAGTGATGGAAACCCCGTTGCTAGAATCATTAAAAATAGACTGGAAAAAAACCACAGTAAAAATACAGTAGAAAATAATCTGCATTGTCAGGGGATGGACAAGATGATTCCCTAGGTTCTCTCAGGCTCTAATTTCTAGGATTTTAGGAGCTGAGCTCCATCAGTATTAAATTCCCTGAATGCCCAAGATCATCTAATTGAAACAATAGAAAGTTTGCTCATAGGCATGCCAGGGAGAGTGCTCAGTAATGATCAGGCTGCATTACTGCTGAGAGTGTATCACTTGATCTGCACTGTACAAAGAAACAAGGAAGGAGACAATTTTTATCACAATTTACCCTTTGCTAAAGCTGTTCTTGTAAGTCAAATATGCTGCCTTGATTCAGCATTGCTGATGTTATAGAAAGTGATCCTAGAAGCAGGTAATAATGAGTCCAGATCACAGTTTGCCGTGGTGGAGTTTTGTATCAAAAGCTAACCACACGTGTTCAGAATCAAAATTTCCCTCTGCAACACACGTACTTCCTACCATAGCTCTGTGCTCCTTCCATAGCACACACATGCCATGCACTGCCATTTCATTTGTCTATGGAAGACTTGTCTGTATATTGAAGGATAACAGATTACCTCCACAGGGAAAAGGCACTGATTCTGAGTTTCTCCTCTCTAAAGTGAGCTTGCTAATAAGATTTCCCCATTCTCATTGCTCTTAATATTTCACAATCAATGTTGAAATATCAGATAATGAAAGAATTAAAAACAAAGTGCCAAAGCAATACCAGGTAGCCACACCTGAAGCCAGTGCTACTTTCTTACAGTCAGCAACATCAGTCACATCCTTCCTTGCTGTGAGAAGGACACCAAAAAAGAGGGAGGGAAAAATGACTGGTCAAGCTAACCATGCAGGAGAACAGGCTATCCTACAGCTGGCTGAAGAAGCCAAAAGTTCAGAAAATCCTTTTATTTTTTTTTTGTGTGGATTGCTATTATGGTTTTCTTCTCACTTCTTGCAATACTCTCACATCCCTGATGACATGCCTGTTAGATGTGGGTGCTTTTCTGGGGCCAAACATGAAGACCCAGAACGTGAGTGAGGTGGAGCACCACTCATGTTCTTTTAGCACAGGATTCTCCTCTGTTCCTGTGCTCATCCTAGAAAGGCATGCTGGAAAGACCCTTATCACACAGCAGGGTGTCTGCTGGGAAGTTATGTACCATAATAGATTTGTAACTTTTACTTCCAGGACCGGCCAAGAAAACTACATTGGGGAACCTGAAAATAACTAAAGCAACTGCCTTAGTTCATGGCAACCAATTCCCAGAGTTCCCTTCTCAGCTTTAAAAGCAGTAAACTTTATGGCTCAGACTTTCAGCCCTGCCCTGGATGCTATGCCTCTGCAGAGGTGGGTGGAGGGGAAAGGGCTGCAGCTATCTAGAGGGTCATCAAGGGCTGTTTGTGGCAAGGACACCTCTGCTCAGCAGCATGCTTTGGTTTGGCAGCACTCTTGGTGAGAGGGGCACTTGGGATGCCTTGGGGGAGAAGCCAGACTGCAGCTCCCCACCCCCTTGCGTGGCTGTGACATGTTGCAGACTCAGCACTGCAGGGACAGGAGCCCAGCAGGTGTGAGCAGCCCCACGGCCAGCCTGGGACCCTGGACTGCATAGTTCATGCTCTCCTCAGCTCCCACAGACCTCCCCCGGCCATCCTCCAGCTCCTCAGCCAGCTCCATTCCCTAAATTAAGGCAGCCACTTCTCCATGTCACCTCCAAAGTCTGCAGGTTACAGTCCTCAGCAGCAAAGCTCCAGGGTCCCTCTCCTCCTTCAGGGGTTGCTCTTCACAGGTGCGATGCGCTCGTGCACACGTCATGCAACATGTGAATGTGCCCACTGCTTGAATAGGAACAGCAATAATGTCCTCCTCCTCTCCTTTTGAGGACTGGGAGGGTCTGATGAGAGCTTGGAGGTACCAGGAGATAATAGGACTGCCTTGTAATTTCTGACTGCCTATCCCTAGCTGATTCAGGTCATTAGAGCTATTTTGCAACATTCTCTTAATAACCTCGCCGACGCTCTCCCCCAACGCTAAAATCGTACACAGAAGGCCAAGGTTTAGGGAGATGAAGACAATGCTGATAATGAGTCCCTGATTGATTAAAAGTAAATACATTTTTATTCAGAGAAAAGGGCATTTGTTACCACAAACATTTCACCTTCAGCACAAATAGGAGTTGTGCTTACATTTACTAAGGGATTATAGCAGCACTACAACTAATTACTTCCCAGCAGCTATTGGCCTCAGGTTAGATGTAAGCTACTTCTGGCAATCTGTGGTGTGGGTTCATGTAAAAGGGGGCCCGTATTTTCATTGTCTTGGTAGAAAACAGTGCAACAGCCAGGCGTGAGTGAATATACTATGCATAATGCAATACAAAATAAGAGCTTATTACAAGGAGAGGACTCAAGGAGATCAAACAACATTAGTCCATCCCACCATTTTATGTTATGAGGGAGATAATTAATTATTCTGTTTGTATTTTGTAGATGGCCTCAAGTTATACAATTATCACATAGGAAGGTGCACATTACTTGCTGGAGACAGATTTCAGACTCAGACTCCTTGATTACCTTCACTTGCATGAAATCAGTTGTGTATTCGTAATGTGACCCATGCAAATTATAGTATGTTTTTGATCAGTAAAATGTTATTTGTCCCTAAGTTATTTACCAGACTTTTGGTGTGAGATTTCTGGGTTTTTTCTGGAATCCCAACACAGTCACATCTTTGCTATTTGCACATGAATCTCTGAACTCTCTACCCTTCCACCTAACATTTTTGCTAAGCTGCTGGCAAGTGATGAGATTACTTTAAAAATACCTAATAGGATTCAAAGAGGGAGGTTCCTCCAGGTCCAGGCAATGAACTGCTCTGAAATTATTGAGTTATTCATAACTTCGAGCAGTCACAAATTACTGCTATTAACCAAATCCTGTAATTACACCAAGTAGCTAGGTTTTGTAGCATAATTTATGTTCTAGATAGCTTTTCGTGCATGTCTTAGAGAGTTAAAACTCAGGGCATGCAGAGAAATGGCTTTTGCAGTACTGTGAAAATGTGTGTTGTTTTCTAAATCGGGATGTGATTTAGATCATAATGAAACAAAACATTCACTCTGGATGAGGGACAAATCCTTACTTGGATTAAAATAGTTCAAGAATGGTGTCTTCTAGCCTAAGTGAATGCTCTCGCCGGATGGACTGATTTTCACCATGACATGAGGAAAATCCTCCTAGGAGGCCTCTCACTGGAAAGTTTGTTCAGACAATCGGTCTGTAGCATCAAGGAATTGCTGACTGACACTAGTTAATCCATTTGAGACAAACCCTGGAGCGACTGGTCTCATGGACTGTGTCCCGGAGCAAGCACAGACCTCAGCACAAACATCCAATAGCCCTGTGTTGTCACCCAGCAGAAACACACCACCAACAGACTGGCCACTTCTTACACCTACACAGCAGGTGCTGGCACCACTGGGTCCCCTTCTGGATTTAATATAGAAAAATAAAGAGTGCTTTAATTGCAAAAACAAACAGATATTCAAGCTGTTGGGTTTACTACTCTTAATTTCTGGAAGTCAGCACATGAAATATCGCAAAGTGCCTTCTATGGCTGGGTGTAACAGCTGGGTATGAAGCTGGTGTTCATTTTTGCGCTTCCTAGCTGCAGTAATGACCCCTCCAGCCTCTCTTTGCTAGTTCACCACACCATGAGAAAGAGATCTTCTGGAGGGTATTGAAACCTGAGGTTTTCCTGCACTTGTATTATCTTTCATACAGTCAGTAAGATGCAAATAGCCCCACATCCAGTCTAAACAGGATGAAATAGTGATTTACATTTCCTATCATGCATTTTTGATCTTTCTGTTGTAAGAATAGCACTGAGCTTGTTTAACAGTAAAGATTGATGTATGTCTTTTTCTGAAAGCAATACAATAAAAATGGTACCTTTTTATCCAGCAGATCTGCTCTTGTGTATTGTGGACCATTGCTGCCTGTGTTCAGAACGAAAAAGTTTATTGTTTTTAGCCCTGCAAAACCAACCCTCTTCAGGACAAGTGAGCTAGTTCCTCTTTACTGTATCATTAATAAAACTCTGTACTCCTTATCAGTAAATCGGCCAGTCAGTGAACACATTGATTGTTAACAAGTGTTCCTGGATCCCTCCTTTTTTCCCCCATTTAGTGTCAGCATGAGTGAAATTTCTTCCTGTGTAAGAGACCAATAATGTTTGCACAACAATAAGGCTTATGTATCTTCACTGGCAGAGATTTCATGATCTGTGAGTGACGCATTGTAAGGAAAGAACTTTGTTTTGCCTTCTGAGTGTGGCTGAGTTTGCAGTGGACAAAAAATGACAGTTAGGCAGCAGAAATCTATAAAACCCAAACTGGCGCTAAGGCACATGGGAATTTAAATGGGAAAGAAGTGACCAAAGAGCTCAGGATTTGGCCCTGAGAAAGTTTATGCACATGAAGCATCTTTTAAAACTTTACTGACTGGACTGTCAAATACAGATTTCTTAGTGGAGGTTGTCTTTTCAAAAGGGCAAACATGAGGCAAACTCTCAGCATAGGGTGTGTTTTTATTGTAAAAACAACTTTTTTGCTTAGGTATGGATTAGCTTTCCAAAGCTAGAAAAACAGGAAAATATTAATACACCATCCATAACTGCTGCAACCAGTAGGCAGATTCAGAGCTTCTCCCCTTTCTCCCTCACACTGTTCCTCAGAAAGGAATCACAGCTTGTGAGCAAAGTGACTCAGAAGCTAGCATCTTTCCCATACCAACCTAGAGCACGTGCCCCACTGAAACTGGAGGTAACAAATAACAGGGCCTGCCTGTACACTAGTTGCTTGTTCAGGTCTCCATATGCAGAGGCTCTCTTTTAATGAAAATATAAACTTTCTATCTGTTTTGATTACAAATATTGTTACTGCTTTTATGATCTTCATTAATGCCAATGTTCAAACACCACTAATCAATAGTCCTCACTGCTACTTCCCATTAGGAGGTTGGCCACTCTGTTGCCTATGTTGATCAACATGAGGAAGGAAATATTCCTCAGTGTATGACAGCTTGTCCATGTCTACTAGAGACTCTGACAGGATTTCAAGCTCCAGTGCCAGAGAGATGCTGAATTCAAAATTTGTAAGCAAGCGTTAATACACTGGAGTTGTCAGGTTCTCTGGGGAATCTGGGTAAAATCCTTAGTGGACTGCCGAGTTTTGAAGAAGATCAGAGACCTACTGCTAATACAGGATCAGCAAGTATGAGTCAGGGTTTCCTCACTTGCCCAAGCTTGTACAAAGGTCAGTTAAAAAAGGCAAAAACCACTTGTCCCCCAGACTTAATTACTTGTTCCCCAAACACTTCTGTCCGACATGGAGAGACAGCCAGGAAATTCGGAGGAGTGAAGCTCTTAGAGGGACTGACTGGCACCACTACATATTTACACTGCTTACAGGGTGAAATTACTTAGGCGCTGCAACCTCTCAAGATATACACTTATCACAGTTTGAAGTGTGCCTGAAAGAGCACAGGAGCCTCTGTGGGACCCCGCCATGGCACACCGTGAAATTCATCTGGATGTGATCCCCACAGCTGCAAATCCATCTTCTGTTTCCATTACACATTCTATTATTCTGCCATGCTTTCCCTTTAGCATACATCAGCACAGCTCTTTATTTTAGCATTATTAATTTTTGACATGAAGTCACTCTAAACATGGTAAATACAGAAAGTAATTGGTATGTTAAACAGGGGAAGCATAATGAGTCTCATGTACAAACGCGACTTGCTCCTGCTGCAGAGTGGGACTGAAACAGAATACCAAATTGCGCTGCCAATTTCAGCAGGAACTTCTTCACCAAGTCCCTGTGGTTCACAGGCAGTGCCTCGACCTCTCCTGTACTTGTGATACATCCAGCCACAGTTTAATGGCTGAAATGACTTTGAAGCTTTCCCAGTGGAAGCAATTTTCACCCTCTGTGAATATAAGCTCCAGCCTTTCAGCAAAGAGTTTAGTTTGGTGATAAGTTAACATGTGAGGCCAGCCTGAGAATAAATTTTGACTGTTGCCCTGATGGTAGGGCTTTCAAATTGTAACTTGTGGTGACGACATAGGGCTTTTTGGGAGAGACACGCTCTTCAGACTAACACTGGCTGATGGGATATTTTGTCAGCGAGATGTTCCATGTAACCAGATCAGCTGCTGCAGCATGTCAGCACTGATGGCAGATCTTTGCTAGGAGGAGCAGATAGGGAAGTCATAGCCCATTTGAGTCCATGCTTGTGGTAATAAGGAGCGATTAAGAAATACAGGATGAGAGTTTTTAGGGTACAGATGAGAAATTCTCCTCCAAATTTGGTGAGAAGTCAGTGGAAGAGGGAGGTATATTAGAAAGGATGAGAAAAAAAGAAAGCTAGGAAAAAAAAATCCCAACAAGTTTTTATATAAGCTTCAAAATACCACCAGCCCCAGCTTGTCTCTTTCTTTTCATTTTAGCCTTTATAAAGATTCCAGATTTCTAGTTTTGCCTTGGAAATTATACACACTAAATACAGTTATTCCAGCTGTTACAGTTTCAAATCCAATAATTTTTATCCAGAATCAAGGCTGAAAGATCAGATTAAAATTACTGTACAATCCAGAATCAACAAAACACATATATGCTATTTGAGAATCTGTCTTCCTGCCATCTCTATGCATTTTCTTTGGTGGAAATTCACAAATAAAAGACAGATACACTCGGCAGCAGGATGAGGCCATAATATTTGACCAAGAATGAAGCTGACATACATCAGCAATACACCCACAGACAGCAGATTCAGGAACCTGACCTGTCTGCTGCTTTACCCATGGTACTGCATAAATAATTAATCGTATCTGCCAATGTAACAGATAACACCAGGTAGTTCTCTGCTTTTTGTTTTTTTACGACAATCCTTGATCTTTTTCTGTGCTAGCTGTCGTAGAAGAAGAAACTGGAAGAAAGAGAGCAGACTCTTGTTACTTGTGTAATAGCCTACCTGCTTTCTCAGGTTATTCTTGAAGAGAGGTTGTTGACAGGCTATAAAATATCTCAGCAGTTCCTGGCAGGAGAGAATCAGAAGAAAAAATCAGTATCTGCCTTAATCTGAGTTTGGTGTGTGAAACAAAAGGATACATAGATACAATTTTTGCTTGGAACATTTAAAATAGGGCACTATAATGTCCCATAAAATAGGTACTAGGGAACAAGCAGAAGCTCGTAGCAGGACAGATTTAACGGCACAACAGTTTCTTTCAATTTGGTTTTATGTTTGGGCTTCAGAAGAACCCTGAAAACAGTCTAGAGACAAAATTTTCCTTTTCTTTTTCTTTTTAGCACCTTTGTGATTTAATTTAAGAATGACATTTCATTCTGGACAAGAGGCCCATGGTATAAGGCTGACTGCTGAGACCTGAAACACACATTCTGCAATTCAGCAAGTACACAAATAAAAAAGGACAAGTAGCGCTAGGATCTTCTCTGAGGAAACATCAGAGGTAAGTTTCAAATGCTGAAATGAAATACTGAATTCAGCTGAGGTACCTATGCACGGTTTCAGGCAAGCAGCCAGCAAATGTGTGTCCCTTTTTCTTTGTTTCTCCTTCTAGGGGTTATAATATTACTACTATTTCGATTTAACATATGTTTTCTGAAGGAGCATGGAAGCCTTGCCCCATGTAACTCACATAGCTCTGTAAAAGAAACAATAAAACTTAACCAAAAAATGAGTAAGAAAACCCAGCACAGTGATTTCAAGACCAAGTCCCAGAACCTACGTGAATAGCATGCCTTAATGATGGAGAAGCTGGACAACAGCCTATGATCTCATAAGGGATATGGTTTCAACTTGGGCCTGATAAACTCAACTACATAAACTCGCACCTGCACTTTCCAAATGCAAACACCTGGTTTTGCTTTATAGAAGGAGTCACAAGCCTGCATTCTCTCTTTCAACAGCCTTTCCTAAGTGCAAGGATTGGAATCTGTACCTGCAAATCACATTCCTGGGCTACTCCTACTGACGCCCTAATAACTGCAATCCTTCTGGCCAAGCTGTCTTCAGAACTCCACTAGATGTTGAATGCATTTTCTTTAGAAAAATCACAGTCATCTTCGATCACAGGCAAAGAATCCTGAGTCTGAAATCCTGAGTCTGAAACCTTGCTCCTGATAGATTTGTCACACCTTCTCCCACCAAATAAGGGCTACATTTACATACCAGATTACTGAGCGATAGTTAGGCAACAGTGCAGAGGCATTTTCCAGCTCTTGTTCTCAAGCAGAAACCTTAATCTATGACCTGATCTGGGCTCAGACATCACTGTGCCTCTTAGACCTTTTCCTAAGCTTGTCTGAATGTTGATACCAGCCCAAATGCCCAAAATCTAAGGAGACAGCTTGAACCGTTTTTGAATCTTATATTCAAACAGAGATTCTTCAAATTGGGCAGTTTTGGTTCATGGGTTTAGAAAGATAATGAATCAAGACCTGAAGCTGAAGACTAGGATTTGTGTTTAGACCCATCATGATTTTGAATGCATGACCAAGAAGAACAATGGTACCAGCAACGGTGTTTCCCACTTGCCATCCAAAACTACTTCATCTGCAGGGCAACCAACGAAAGTGTCAGCAAAAAACATCCATTGGTAGATGAGCACAAACACGTCAGGCAGAACCTCTGAACTTTCCTGAAGTGGCTTAGTGGCTTTTTAGATGCCATCAAAAGCAACTAAAACAAAGCTTTCAGAGCTGCTTGTGCAGGATGCTCCACACACAGTTTGAATCACCTCACCCTCAGTAATGGTCTGCCACAGAAGCCCTAATCAAGTGTGTGTGTGAATTTTATTTTCATGAGATGACAGTTCCCAAGTGAAAGGACACTTCAGCTCTGATAAAACTTTCCTTCTGTTGTCTGAGGTTTGTTTGTTTTCTGGCAAACCCCAGCACTGCCTCTGCTTCCTGCACAGGCATGCATTTCCCAAGCTTGTGCAGGGAGGCCAACCAAAGTCTTTGGAGGCTTCTCAGTAGTATTGCCTGAAGCAAATACCACAGCTCAATAGCAATTTAATATTGTAATCAGGGAGCAAACTGTGCAGTTTTGGCACATTGTGATAATTATTAACTACACGTATTAGTGTTGTGATTCTAGTAACTAATATTTACAAAAGGTTCCCTGTGTAGGGAAGACCTCGCCTAGACATGAGCAGCTGAGCTACTCCTGAGTGATTGTCAGTGGGCCTTTAAGCCTCTGCTCATGTTCACTGCTTAAAGATAAAACATCAATACTTAGAAATTGTACTTCAAAAGACCTATTTCATGAATAATAAATTCTCAGGGTGTAAAACCATATCAAGTGCCAGAACGTTTTGTGAATTTATGGGGAAGTTTTCCTGTGGAAAAAAAAACCCTAGAAGATAAGATTAAAAAAGCACATCTCAAATTCCCTAACATAATATAAAGGAGATTGGATTTAAACATTAAATCATTCTTGCTTTTCAGATTCTTGTTTCATGCCATGATGTGTCTCTTTCTTCTGCTTTCCTATTGCTATTAGAATTAATGACCTTATGAACCCCAGTTCAGAACTCACAGGCAAGGGCAGAGATAAGCAACAGCAAAATGTTCTCTAAACTCAAAATCAGTAATTGTCAAATTAAATTTCTGTGTGCAATTTTTATGTCTAGGCTGACTCAAGGTTGAAGCAAAGTTGCATTTGCCTTTGTGTCTTACGCAGCTCTTGTTGGTGCAGTAGTTCTTCACCTGGCTGAACTGGTGCTTACCGTGCTGGTAAGGAGTGGAGGTGGCTGGGTGAGCACATTCCTATCAAACAAAGATGACCTGTACAGCGAGCTCGACTAATCTTGAACATCTTAGCATTCCTTCTCAGAGTACATAATTGTATTTCTTGCACTGATCGATTGTGTGCTTTTCCAAATAGGTGGGAATACAAACAAATACATTCTTGACAAGGAGTCTCTTCTAGTCTGTGAGTTGTACCACATCACCGATGTGAATATATGCACAAGAAAAAAAAAGCCATTTATTTTCTAATACCATTGTAGTTGGGAGAAAGATTTTCTCATGCAACTTAACCTCTGTGTAGTTTCTTCCCTTCAAGCTCACCCATATTTCACACAATTTTTCTGGCAGTATTCAAAGTGCCTCTTAAATTATGTATGCTTTTGGCTAGTATGCCAGACTTGTAGTCTAAGAGACTAGACTTCCCTACAAAGAAGTCATGATTTGACATTGTTTATTTTGCTGCATAATCACATTAGGTAGGGCAATGTCATAAAGACGACATGAAACAAATACGTGTAAACAATACATTGCCATTCCTTTAACAATTGTTTAAACAAATTAGCAAGTAAAATATACCCTTAGCTTCAGGTAGTTCCTATGTCACAGGAGCCAGACATTAACATGTATTTCTTAGAATTCCGACCAGGATGGAGTGTTGTATTAATGTGGAAGACAAAGATGGTTCTTCCCATGTGTTTTCAATATACTTAACAACCAGGAGATGACTGAGGGATGCTGGCAGGAAGTAAAAGTAACCAGTGAGGTGGTGCTGGAAAACATGGCTAGTGGTGATTGCAAAGCACTAGGACATATCAAAAAAGAAATTACAGAGGCAGAAGGACAGACAGAAAGAGACAGAGAAGTCAAAGGAAAATAAGATTTCCAGAAAAAGTTAGGAGAATGCTATCTGAAGTTGTTCACAGGTTAAGGAGGGCAGAGACGGCTACGAAGAAGGCAGTGAAGACTTCACCTGACTGCAAGGCACTGGAGACAGATTGAAGGAAGTTTTCTGGGGAGTGGGGAAGGAAATACATTGGAGAATGACACTTGCGGTGTGTGTAGGGACAGGGTTGTGGATACTGAAAAGCTGCTAAGCAGAGAGATGTTCCATCTCCTTGCACTGATTCTGTGACAGTTCTCCTTTGCTATGCAAGCTATGTAAACAGTAAGATAGGTTTTCGTAAATAACCCTTACACTTGCTGTTTTTCACTTATGTTTTGGGTACAGTAACATAGTATTTTTAAATGGGTATCTAAGACCTTAGACCAATCACCCTGAAAGGAGTGTGAACACTGTCTGTTCGCTTTATGGAACTAGGATATATAAATGATAATGTAAAATTAATAAATGATTCATTCTCTCGCTGGATTGCTGTGCTGCCACATCTTTGGTCCCTGCTAACCCTACCAACACAGGGTGGTAGACTGGGGTTGGTTATACAAGTATCTGAAGTACATGATGTTAATATTGGTGTACATATAGTATTAAAAATCTTGGTAATGGTTTGCCATGTAAATTCTGTCCATACCAAAGGTCAATACAACCTAAAAAATTTCTATCAGAAGCAGTAAAATAACATGCTTCGTATTTATTTTTATATTTTACGGACTACAAACATGGAAAAAATGTGTTTAAATCTAATCAGATAGGTGTAAACATATATATGTATAAACACAACTCATGCAAGATTAAATTATAAATCCCAATATTCACATGTATTTCTCCCCAATTTACAATTTTACCTGTTTCATTCCAAGTAGATATTTTAATATTAATAAATCAGCCACTCTAAATTCCATTATTCTCACACATTACTGCTAGGGCACATAGGCGTAACATTAGTTTTTATAAATTCCTTTAATTAAAGCAATTATGTCACAGATAAGTTATGGTAAGCATATTAATATTTTAAGTAAACATTTGTGCTTGTTTTCAGAATTAGCAGAAACAGGAATTTGGCTACAGTTAGGGTTCTTCACTGGTTCCGAGTGCTGTAATAAAGAAGGGGAAAGGTAAGTGTATGCCTACTTTTAAGTATGTGCTTTGCTTTTCTAGCCTGCTGTGAAAGCAGCAAGTTAAGGGGACTAAGTACGTACCTGAAGGAAAGCATGTGCTTGACTGCCTTGCTGATCTGAGCCTAGAGACAGCAGGACGGTGAGGCTTCTGAAAAGGCTGTTGGTACACACACCACATCAGCTCAGAGACAGCGAATAATTCTTTTCACAAGCAACTTAACGATTGAAGGGACCAAGGATTCAGTTAAGCAACAAATTGGCTTTGGCAGCAAAACCAGTTAAAACTTGTTTTTTTTCTCTGAAGTGGAGACTTAATTCCAGAAAACCAGTTCAAAGCATGGCAGTGCAATCATAATTGCAGAGATGATGAATTTTGGCCTAATGCTTCCAGCATGCAAGAAGTTATGAAGTCAGGGTCATGGCCAAAGCTGTGGAGTTGTATACTGTACCCTTTAAAATGTACTTTGGGCTTAGATGCAAAAAAAAAAAAAATCAGGTACCTAATACTGCTCTTAGTCTACCTGCAGGTGCCCAAGTTTGGACTAGTGACCCTTAAAACTCCTGAATATGTCTGGAGGAGCTAAAGATCCACCTTATAGTGGATTTCTAGAGTTCATGTTCTCTGAACACCTTTAACAACTTTGTCAGCATCTGGCTTCTGTGTCAGTCTAATCTGTTCTGAGATCCACAAATAAAAGGTTTTCCCAGTCTCCAAGTGGAATGCCAGCACAGATACCTGTGATGAAGAATAGAGGGAAGGGGAGAAAAGGGGGGATTACCTCTACTATCCTTGCATCTAATTCAGTGATTAAAAACCTTGCACAGTGTACAGCAGAATTTGGTTAAAGTACTCAATAGTCAGCAGAAACAGTTACCATTACCTCCTTTTTACATATTCTAGTTTGATGTTCTTTGACAAAAAGAAAATTATATCATACCAGGCTACATAATGATGTAAAATCCAAATGAATAAACAAAAAAAACCTATAACCGGGGAATCTTCAGGAGATCATTAGAATATTGAAACGTGAGTTTCTTGAAATCTTGAACGCTTACCATAGCAAGCCCCCAAATCTCCATGCTTCTCTGTAAATGTTGAGAAAGAAAGTCTGAATATTCCTGCCTCTCATAAGAAATTACTCACCCTAGGCAAATAGATGACTAGGGCTTTGCAAAGCTGGGATACACTCTGTTGTTAGGAAATTGTGTATATACAAAAGACAGTCTGCCTACTAATATGTATAGATGAGAGCAGTTGAGGAAACACTAAAGCTCCACAACTTTTTGCTATAAAATGCATATAGCTACAAAAAGAGATTGTATTTGTGGTGGGTTGGAAGGGTCAGAGGTAGTGTCTGTGAATAAACAGCTCTTAGACCAGCTCCCCCCTGCCTCTTCCACTGCTGTTGCCTCTGGATCTGTTCTGTTTTGTTGCTTTTTTTCTTTTTTGCCTGCTAAGGCCAGCTGCTTCCTCAACGGCTGGATCCTCTGCCATGGCTGCCTCAGGGATGTCAAGGGACCACCTCCACATGGGCCAGCCAGGCTCTCTTGGCTGCACGTATGCGTGTGGTTTATCTGCCTGACGGGCCTGGGCAGCAAGGCAGAGATGCTTTTCTCTTCTCACTTTCTTATCTTTCCCTCGCTACCCGAGCAACAGTGACCTGTATCACCTTGCCTGAATGCATCAGCTTTGCTACCGCCAGGACCTGGTGCAGGCAGTTCTAATCAGGCATTCTTCCCAGCTCCTGATGTGTTTATCGGTGCTTAGTCTCCCGGTCATTCCCATGACTGTCAACAGCACAACATCCAGAGGTGAGGTGTTGTGCCTTCTCATGTCTAGGCATTCATGGGGTTATGTCTGAACAACAGCTATGTCCAACTCTTCAAGAGGTGTGCAAGGGAAGGGGGGATATAAAGTGCACGGAAGTCTTGAAGTCATAGAGTCATAGAATCTTTCAGGCTGGGAGAGACTTCTAAGGTTGAGTCCAACCATTAACCCAGCACTGCCAACTCCACCATAGCATGTTTTTAAGTGCCACAGCTACTCTTCTTATAAACATCTGCAGGGATGGTGCCTCAGCCGCTTCTCTGGGCAGCCTGTTCCAATGCTTGACAGCCCTTTTATCCAAATACCCAGTCTAAACTTCCCCTGGCACAACCTGAGGCCATTTCCTAAAGTTTTTTTCCTTCCATCCTTTTGTCCGTTCAGCTACTTCTCTGCAGAAGAGACAGACACCTACCTTGCCACAACCTCCTTTCAGGTTGTTGTAGAGTGATAAAGTCTTCTCTAAGCCTCCTTGTCCCCAGGCTAAACAATCCCAGTTCCCTCAGCTGCTCCCCATAAGACTTGTTCTCTTTGCCCACTAATACGCCGAGCTCCCCGGTCAGGGATCTGCTGGCCAAGGTCAGTGCCTCGCTGTGTTTTTGGGAGGGCTCCTAGAGGCTGTCCCCATCTAGTGCTCTGTGCTCTGTGCAGTCCCTTTGCTCCTTCATGTGGAGCTCATCACTCCTGAGAAACAGACTTTGCAAATGGTGTTGCTAGTCGAGGACTTCTAATCAAACCTCCTCAGTAAGAGAGGAAGGGGGTTATTTAGCACGACATTTATCTGAGAAACATTTCACAGGTCTCAATGAACATCTGATAGTGATAAGGATTGCAGAAAATGGTGGGAAACAGATACTTTTAGCAATTCTAAGAAGCATCCTGTGTGGACCAGAAAGGACACACTAGGGCTGGCCCTGCGTCTCCTGCAATGTAAATTGTGGTAGTCCTGCCTGCCGTGTGTAACCTGGAGCTCAAATTTCTACATACAAAACCAACATTCAGAAGAAATGTTAAACATTTTCTCCCTACTCTGAAAAACATGAAAATCAGAAATCGTTAAAATCAGAAGGGTTCACAAAGCAAGAACTTTACTGAATTATTGTTATGCAAAATGTTTTCGGGAAGAAAGTGCAATGAATAACAAATCATTCTGCTTAACTGAAGTGCCAGTAAATTAGGGCTACAGAAGTTTAATGAAAACTGAAGTCAAAATAAATCTTTTTAAAAAACCGTCACAGTAAAATTCTCAGCTTTATTGGGTTGTTCTTGGAATAGCAGTTCATGCAAAATTTTAAAGATCTGAGCATATGACAAGAAAATATCTCAAAATCTCCAATCTTGACACAATAGAAAGTCTGTCTTTAGAACAGTCATATATGCGACACAGGAACATCACAAGGCACTTTCCATCATTTCACTCAGTTTTAAAGGATTCTTTGAACAAAGTTTTTCACAAAAAATATTGCCAGGATTAACATGAGGAAAACTGCAGTATCCTTTCCAGCCTCCCGGAGCAACAAGAAGAAAATCATGTGGAACAGGGGGGATGCTCAAATTGTATTTTGTACTTACAATAGCTAGATTTCCTTACACAGAATTCTTGCAGTGGATCCAGTGCGGTGCAGATTGATGAGACATTCCTTAGAATGTATAGAAATCCCCTTAAAACTAAAAAGCTTGAAGCTGGGGGTAGGCAGGTTAATACTGCCTCTGATGATTTCTGAGTCTGAAGCCAGCCTGATGCAAGGCCAGATCTGTCAGGTAATATTTTGGCTGCTTCCTTGCCTCTCCTGGTGGAAAGCTTCCTTTGCTTTGATATGCTGGAGGATCTGCAAAGCCAGCTCACCACTCACAGGAGCCAGGTACATTTTTTCTCTTCAAAATGCAGTAGATGATGGAGCTAGAAAGACTGTTTGACATCTCACAGCATGCAACCCTTTTTCAGTTGCCCAGAACTCAGTCAAATTTTAATATTAAAAAATTATGCTTTTTTCTTTCCTTACATAAAAAGAGAAAGTCAAGATTTTGCACACTTTTACAAACCACATATTGAAAAAATCCCAGTCTGTGAACTCGGGACATTTCACATCAACACTCCAGGCCTGTGCCAAAAGATTCTGACACTAATTCAGGAAAGGCACTAGTTAATTTTGATTTCTCAGCTCTCTCTTCAGTTCTGTTGTCATAATTAGTAAGTCAACATTTACCCACATCTATCATGAGACCTAGGAAAACTATTAGTTGCAAACAGCTGATTTGTTGAATTTAGCTCTGTTTCCTAATTGTGGTTGATCAACGATCACATTTTAATTTCTATTAATTTTATTCACTGTATAAATTCTTCTGTGACTTGTTAATCTGAATATATTTCAGCCTATGTATTGCTTACAGACTGGATGGTGTATCAGAGCTTTTGTGAGTTGTAATTCACTATTCAGTTTGTACAGGAAGGATCAGTTGAATTCCAGTCTATTGTTTCTGGTCTCTAGGTGCATAGTCTTCAAAAATATAAAGTGATTTCAAGATGACTTCTGCAGACAGTTTGGTAGCTTTTTGGAAACAAAATTCACAAGAGTATTTGTTTCACTGCCTTTTTTAATATAAATTTATGTACAAACATTTCTCCTACTGTGTGTATGCAAAAAACCCTTTCGAACTCCTATTGAAAACAACAGAAATATTCTGAGTCAAATCAAAAAGAATCCCATGAAGTTCGCTGTGGATAAAACGGGAAAATTATTGTCCAGTTAAATGAGTGGAGGGTTTTCGTTCATTTCTGTCTTCCTTGGATTCTTAAAACTGATGCTCAAAGAGACTGTCCTCCTTTCCTATCTTCCCCATTATTCCCCTACCTGTTGGCACCTCACTGGTGTCAGAGACACCTCGATAACTTTTCACATTCTTCCCAACTGACAGCCTGGGGGAAGGCCTTTATTTAAAAAGAAACATGATATGGCAATATGATCTGAGAAATGTAAAAAGAAAAATTGCCTGTTCAGCCTCAAAAAGAGATGACTGAGAGGGGAACCACATTAATGTGTGTAAGTATTTAAAGGGTTGGTGTCAAAAGGGTTGAGGCAGTGGTGGTGCCAATCAATAGGACAAGAGGCAACAGGCAGAAACTGATGCAGAGGAAGCTCTACCTGAACATAAGGAAGAACTTCTTTACTGTGTGGATGATCGTGCACTGGAACGGATGGCCCAGAGAGGTTGTGGTGTCTCCCTCACTGAAAAACCAAACAACCTGTGCAATGTGCTGTTACGATGACCCTGCTTGAACAGGGAGGTTGGACCAGATGACCCACTGTGATATCTTCCAACCTGACCCGTTCTGTGATTCTGTGAACATGAAAAGAAGCTGCACATCTTTTCCTGAAATGCTCAAAAGCCCATCGAACAGAGGAAAGTGCCACACTAAGTACAGCCCACCGGACTTGATGGTGCTTGTGTGCAAAGGGGACATGACTGACACCCATCAACACAAGGTGACTGCCGACCGCAGCCCACACCAAAACAGCTGTGCCAGGCTTGCCTGCACCAGCATCAGTGGCTTTTGATGGCAAATGTTGTGCATTTCTTTTAGATGGCAGAGCAGACTGGCTGTCGGTGTTGACTGCATTCATACTGAGCTGCTTCATGGTTCCCTCGCTGATTGCCAAGGACTTTGGGGAAAGACATCCTCTCTCTCAGGGACCCCAATGCTGTCCAACCACTGCCATGCACTGGGAAGCTTGAAAACATTACCAGAAATATTAGTTTGGAAACGGGTGGTTTGTATGCATGTATCACAGAATCACAGAATGGGTAAGGTTGGAAAAGACTTCAGTGGGTCATCTCAGTTGGCCAACCTTCCTGCTCAAGCAAGGTCATCCTAGAGCACATGGCACAGCATTGCATCCAGATGGTTCTTGAATATCTCCAGTGAGAGAGACTCCACAACCTCTCTGGGCAATTTGTTCCCATGCGTGGTCACTCGCACAGCAAAGTTCTTCCTCATATTCAGGTGGAAATCCCTGTTCATCAGTGTCTGCCCATTGCCTTGTATCCTATTGCTTGGCACCACTGAGAGAGCCTGGCTACATCTTCTTGACACCCTCTCTTTAGATATTTATACATTTATGAGGTCCCCACTGACTTGTCTTTTTTCGAGGCTGAACAGGCCCAGCTGCCTCAGCCTTTCCTTGTAAGAAAGATGCTGCAGTCTCCCCAGTCACCCTTGCTGCCCTCCGCTGGACTCCAGGAGCTCCATGTCTCCTACTGGGGATCCCAAAACTGGACACAGCGTTCCAGATGTGGCCTCACCAGGGCTGAGTAGAGGGGCAGGATCATCTCCTTTGACCTGCTGGCAATGCTCTTCTTAATGCATCCTAGTATACCACTGGTCTTGGACAGCTGGTTCATGGACAGCTTGTTGTGCACCAGGACCCCCAGGCCCTGCTCCGCAGAGAATGTACCTATGTGTGGGTACATACAGACACAGCCACAGAAGGCAGGGCTGGGCCTGCGGTCTGTAACCTGCTGGATCACTGATAGCAACATCTGCGAGTCCTGGGGGACACAAGCACGCGGAGCCATTAAGAGCATCTGCACAGACGGTGCCTACACGCGATGGGGCCCGGGCTGTGCCGGCGGGACCGGGGCTGCACTGGCGGGGCTGTGCCGGGGCTGTGTCGGCGCTGTGCCGGGGCTGTGCTGGCAAGGCCTGGGCCAGGGCTGCACTGGCGGGGCTGTGCCGGGGCTATGCCGGGGCTGTGTCGGCGCTGTGCCGGGGCTGTGCTGGCAAGGCCTGGGCCAGGGCTGCACTGGCGGGGCGGCCCCACGCCGGGAGCCGGAGCCGTTGCCATGGCGACGCCGGCGGAGCCGAGCCGCGGTGCGGGAGAGCTGCTCCGGCAGCGATCGTATCGATTAAAGGAGATATATAGATATAGATATATATATGTACACACACACGCACACACATTCGCGCACGGGGAGAGCGGCACTGAGGGATCTGGTGCGGCGGGGGGCCGTCAGATTCCCCCGCGGGG
>VXBT01004890.1:124578-141240 GCA_013400235.1 Oriolus oriolus
CCCCCGGGGCGAGCCTCCCCGCCGCAGCACCCACCGTGCGTGAAGCGCATCCTCTGGGTGCCGAGCGCCTGACCCACGCCGTCCTGACGGCAGGCTGAGAGGAGCGCTCGGAGGCAAAGCTGATTTGGTTTGGTGATGTTTAGGGACAGGACTCGCCAGCGGGGCAGCACTCGGCCCCTGCTTGCCAGCTCTCCTAAAGTCACTGTCAGCGTGGACACCTCAGGTCGTCCCGCAGGGATTCCTTGGATGGCGGGTGAGGACCTGCCTGCTGTAATGTTCATTATCCTCAGCCTGACCGTGTTGTGAGGATGTAGTGACCCTCTGGTAATAGCAGGACCCCACTCGCTCCCAAGCCTGACGACCTGTGCGGGTGCATGATGCTTGTGTGGCCCTCCTGCCTCCCCCATCTCGGGAAAGCGGCACAATGCAGTGCAGCAGTCTGCCGGCGGATGTGATACTAAAGAAAGTCATGCATCTTGCATCTTGAAGATGCATTATTAATGCCTGGACAAATCACATCAGGTGGAGCTCAGCAAGTCCCTGGCACTGCAAAAAGGAACAAAGGCTGGTTCTACAAGAGAGAGAAGGATGAGACAAATTATAACAGCTGGGAGTTTCTTGTCAGTAAGATGGCATAAAAACAGAAATGCTAAAATTGTTTGCACATAAGGCAAGTTTATATTTTTACTGGGAAGGAAATTGCACATTGCACTGTGAAGAAGACACTTTATTTGTATCCTAATAAACGTCGCATTGTTGGGCATCTTTGAAATTCGTGGCAAACTGGCCCAGCTTGCTGGCATTCAAATGACTTCCAAGCACAGTTTTATTTAGTATCTGGAAAGGACTATAAAGACTGGATTTGCAAGCAGAGGGCCCGGTTCGCTTCTTGTCTCCTTGAAGTCAATGGCAAAACTCCCATTCACTTCAGCTGTAACAGGATCAGGCCAGCGTTTTTAGCAGTCTTCCAAAGGCAAGAAAGCAATGCTGCCTGCAACAGCACATGGGAAGGCACGGACCCCATCCTCCCGGGCAGAGAGCAGTAGTTCTTCATCTCTCTAACTCTTGATAAGAAGATCTAATCTGTGCAGCACAGGCTTTGATGCCAGCTAGTATTTTTGTCCCCATGGTGCAAGTAGCTATCCAAAATCTGGGCCTTGCTATCTTTGTTGCATTAGGAATGGAAGAGGATGATAGGAACCCAGGATTTCTTTGGGAAGGGCCCTGTTTACTTCCAGAGATTGCTATTGCAGCAAAGTGCTATTACAGCAGGGCAGGAGCGAGCAAAGTAGTTTCATATTTGGAAGTGTAAGTCTCTTTTTAGGTAGCACTCAGCCAAGAAGAACTGTATTTTTGTTTCACTCCCTGACAGTGTACCATTCCACTCCTGCAGGTGGCTTTCCCAATGTCTTCTCTTTTCTCATTATTTTTCACTCCCTCACACATCCACCTACAGCATGCAACCCCCTCAGCTGTTCCACTCACAACTTCACCCAGGAGAACTGCCGGGTCTGCTGTCTGGTCCTGCCCTTTTTGCTCTTGCCTTGTGAAGCTGAGCCATGCTCTGGGCAGTGGCTTATATTGTTTCTTTTGCCATTAAATTAAAGGGCACTTAATTGCTGTTTCATTTAGTCTTAAAAACCCAGACTTCTGACTCTCACCTACGCTGTGTTTTGTGATTGCTATTTCAGCACATAAGTACTTTACTTTTCACTTCAGACTGACTGACTGGAAGGTGGTATTTTCTTTTATAAGAGCCTCCAAGGGCACACTCATAACACATGTTTAGCTGAAAAAAAAAAAAACCCAAACCACTTTCAGACATCTACCAACCTGCTATTTTTTTCTTCCCCAATATATGATTCTATAGGATTGCTATCAAAACTGTATCTCTAAATTTTTAAAAAAGTTATCAGAGTACTTAAAAAGCATCTGAAGTAATTTTTTATCACTATAACAGTATGAAATGCATTTCCTCTAAGTCACTGAAAACAGATCTAGCCTTTGGTGTGGAGAGAATATTTGTTGGGGATCCACGTGGGATGGTAGGAGATTATTGAGATATCTCTAGCCATCACTA
The DNA here is from genome assembly GCA_013400235.1 of Oriolus oriolus. NCBI lineage: Eukaryota > Metazoa > Chordata > Aves > Passeriformes > Corvidae > Oriolus > Oriolus oriolus. Next base: position 126,659 of record VXBT01004890.1, read on the forward strand.
CAGGGATAATCACTCTCTCGACGCAAGAAATAGGATCCAGTGAGGAAAGGCAAAGAAGAGAGAGGACAAACTAGGCGTTTTTCACTACAGCAAAAAGTAAAAATGTGTCTCTCTAATTCTTTAATGTGTTGGCAAGCTGACAGTGGTAACCTTGTTTTGCCAGAACCAGTCAAATGAGGGAAGAATGTGACAGAGGGAGTATTGGTGTGAGGATTATGTACAGGCAGGCATGTACTGAGGGTAGTGTGGGGTTGTGGATTATCCACATCCAGCCAGGAGATGGATCTATGGATAGTGAGAACATCTGCTCAGTGCTCACAGGCAACCAGAAATGTAACGTTAGTGCATGAAAGTAAAGGACTCGAGAATAACACTTCAAATATTTAAGATACTTTCATGTTAAGTGGGTGAAGCATCATGGCACATGGCACACAGTGCTCAGGATTAATCAAACGCTGTAGAGAAAAGTTAGGTTTTGGGAAACAGAGATCAGGATCAGCACATCAAAAAGAACTGAAAGCACAGGGAAGCTTCAAGCAATGAGAATATGAGGAGAGAACCTGCAAAGATAAGGTTGTTTAGATGTGGCAGCTCTTAAGAAGGGAGTCTTTAGTCAGCATTCCTTGGAACTAAGGAATGGTAGGCATTTATGGTGGTGAAAGAGAAAAGTCTTCACCTCAATACCTTGCAAACAGATGTGGCATTTGCTCTGGTATTAGAGGCCAAGACATAGTTAAAGCACTCCTGTTTCCTTCAGTAAAACTCTAGTTTGATTAGACCCAAAGTACATCTTCTGCTCATTGACTAAATTCTGAAAAGAGAATTTTATTTTATTAAATTGCAGACTAATGATTTCAAGCGCATTAAAAAGGGGCATTTTTCCAAAGCTCCTTCTGTGTAATCTGTCTGTTAAATAAGAATCTTCCTGACATCCTAAAGGAAATGACATTCTATTTAAACATGCTACCTGCTGATCTACTAGAGAAACAGGCCAGAAGTCTTTTCTGTTTGGTTTGTGTATGCATGTGTGTGTGGTTGTTTCATGGCTCCTGGGTAATGTTATCCATATTTTTCTGTTTGGAGAATCACTTTTCCCTACGCACTCACCAACCAACATGAAACCACCTAATTATATTTTCATAATCCTGATTAAAAACCATCTAAATTATCCTGCTTGATGTACTCAAAGAGTTTGTTGATTGCTTTTTGATGTGTATTAGAGCTTTTTGCAGAGCCACATCAAATGGTTTGCTCCACAATGAAATAAAAAAATCTTGTAATATACATATGCACATCTTTAAAAAAAACATATATAATTTATATTCTGCTAATTAAGCTACATCAAAACCAAGTCTATCACCATGAAATAATTGTGTAAAAGCTACTCACCTATTACAAGAACATTAATTTCCACTTTGCTTTTTTTTCCCAAATATCGATTTTATCTTATACAAGGCAATTCAGCATTTCAAAGCCTCAGAGTCTCAAAGTGTTTTTCCACCTCCATGGAGACCTTAAATCTTGAATACAAAATCAAGTTTTAGAATAGAAAACTCAAGTAAATAATATTTTCATGCAGAATATGTGCCTTCTGCATAATGGATCACAAACATTTTAATTTTTTCCTCTGTTGTTTTCACATCTTAAATACGCCACAACAAATCTTGAGAAAAGTTCTGTCTGCTGCAGCTAAGCAGTTGATAAGAGGAGGGGGGAAGGGAGTTTTCAGAAACCCTGACCCTGGGTTTGAGACTGATCCATGGTCTGTTTTACCAGGAGACCATCTCAGTGTTCAGCTGTAGGTTTGGTGCCAGTCTGGTTAATACTATAGACTGTGTTGAGGCAACATCATGCATCAGAATTTAATGGAGGCTAGAATTCCTCAAAGCCATAAAGGCCAACCAAGGCCAGGTTGCATGGAACTTTGAGCAACCTGGTCTAGTGGAAGGTGTCCCTGCCCAGGACAGGGGGGTTGGAACTACGTGGTCTTCAAGGTCCCTTCCAACCCAAACCATTCTAGGATTCTATGACTTCATTAGGTCAGCTCATGAGCACATTGGAGTTAAGGCTCACTTCGTGGTTGTCCAGCTCCAATCACAAAGTCAGTATTCATTAAATAATAAAAATAAAATACTCTAGGAAAACAATTAAATTATTCAAACTCTGCCTACTTGATATCAAATCTGTTGTCATATCAAATATTCATGTGAAATAAATCCGTAGGTGTGTCTGTATGGAGTGCAAGTGCAAATATCGATGCTTTGCTACAACTTGACATCCAGTGCTCTATGACAAGAGTGCACAGGATGATCACACAGGCAAAAGTGTCCGCCTTCGATGTCGTCTTCCTTAGCTGCATGTATGTGTGTGTGTGTGAAGATTGTCTCTCCTCTCCTGGAAACCTGTAACATTCTGCCACTTAATCTGTGGTATCAGTGACAGCTATGGGGTGTTCAAGTACAGCTCCATTCATCCATGTGTTTCCAGTTTGACTTTCAGTAAATGTTTAATGATACTTTTCAATTACTGGACCAAACAGTATTTGACAAGAATGCACCTTGTCTAATACTAGCACTTAGACAGGAGTGCATTTTTTAGATAGCACTTAGCATCCACAATGTTGTCATGATATTTGTGAATGTACTCTCAGGGTGATCTTAATGACCCCATTACAAAGGTCTTCTCATGCCTTGCTGCGTTATCATCTCTCTTTCCTTGACTTTACTGATAAAGAGCTGCCAGAGTTCACCTGAGAACAGTCCTACACTCAGTCCTGGGTTCAAGCCCTAGAGGACATTTGCTGGCAAGGCTGTAAATACCATTGGAGAAGAAGTTCCATGTGAAAACATTTGACTGATCCTTTGGATTCTCTGGCTGCATCTGATCTCACCCATGGCCCATCTGTAGAGTGCATCCCTCTCCAGTGTGCTGTCTGCATCCTCGGCTTCCATAGAGTAGGATGATTTCAAGTACATTGTGGTCTCACTCTGGCTGCTGCTCCTGGGCTTGATGTCCATGGAGCCAGGGCATGCAGCTGGAGAGTCTGTCCCCTAAAGGGATGGAATGGCCCCAGATGTCAGGACACAACTACTTCAGATGACACACAGGAATATAAAATAAGACATATGAAGGAATGTTACTATTAAAATGATGTGGCCAAACACTTGGAAAGTCAGCAGTTAAATAAAACACTGTGGGATATGGCTATAGAGCTGTGACTGCTCCTTTACCTGGCATCCAAAGGTACTTCCTGTACTTTTGAAGTGAATAATTCCACCTTTACTGTTATGCTCATATTCTCTCCCTCTTAACTACGATCCCTTCAACCCATCAAGGTATGAAAACAAATCGTCTGCCAGACCCCTTCCTTCACAGTAATGATCAAACAACAGGACATGGCAGGCCCTTGATGGGCGTCGGAGATGCTCTCAGAGCATGCCTAGTGTAGCCTGGCCCGACTAAGCTCCTTGTGAAACTCTCTGAGGGCCTCACTGTCTTTTAAAAAACTTGTGGAAAAGCAAACATCACCATTTCTATCTTGCATCAGCCTAGGGGTTAGAAGTAGGAAATTCACACTCAGTTTCTATCCTCTTTGGAAAGAATTCAAACACACTTCTAGTCATTAGACTATAGGTTTTTCCGGGAATGCTTTACCACTCCTCATGAAGCTGCACCACTGTGCAGAAAAATGGTTTGAATTCACTGAGAAAAGGAGAAAAGGCGAGTGAAAGCATGACTCCCCAGGCTAATGATTAGGCGGCTTTTTCAGAAGTAGGAGGAGGTAGGTTCCAGTCATCCCTCCTGTTTTGTACTGTAGCTCATGCCTGTTTCATATCATGTCCTCATTCTTTCAGTTAAACTGGTGCATTTTGGTATTTTGAACATGAAATTATAGTCTGGTGCCTACCTACTGGGCATGCTCACAGTGTTCTGCCTATGCCGTGATTTTATGCTGCATATGTCAATGAAGGAAGCTGAGGTTTCTCATCTATTTCCATTTATATGAGCTGGGATCCAGGCACAGTGAAAACTTCTTTTTGTCAAGTTTCCTGCCTGCCGCGCTTCCCCCCCTGCCTTTTTTCACAGTGTCATCTTTTATTAAGATCACATCAGCGCTTCTAGAACAGCCATATTTTATCAGGATCTCTCAAAAGAGGATGAGTCAGACCATCTGATTTTATTTTGTTAAGTTCATTTTTTATTTGCTGAGTTTAGTTCAGATATGAACACATCTTGTCCAATTTATCTTTAATATAATACAGATGCTGGCACAGGCACTGTTCTTGGTTACACTAGTGTAAATTTGGGGACATGCCAATGGAGTGCTGCCAAGGCCATATTAAAATTTCACTTTCAGCTTGACTAGAACTGCTAGCTTCTCAGGAAGCAGGCTGCCGTGGTGGGAAGAGCCCATGTGCCACTTCTCAATAGCTCTGCAATTCTCTCTTGGTTGGAGAATATCCCAGGTAACACAATACAACCAAAGTCAGACAGGGCCAAAACACTGCTTTACGTAGCCTGAGGCTGACTGGATCACTACTTCACATAAGCCTTGACTGACCGGGATAGGCTGGTGGGATTTAATCAGTAAAGAGGGTAAAATGAAGTAAACTTTGTACGAATGGCAAAGACCATGGCTAGTCAATGTATTTATCACGTGGCTATTTCCCAGAGTCATACCGTAAAACAAAGAAATGAACAGTATCAAACCTGTCCAAACCATATTTGCTCAGAATTAGTACACACTGCAAAACCTGTACTGGATTGCTGTCATGGCTTTTCCCAGAAAACAGGAGTTCTGTGCATTTTCGCCCAGTTTCTTTTTACTGCAGAGTGTGTATGCTCCAATATTCTACAGTAAATGTTAAATATGTAAATGACTTATTGATTTAACCAGCCAGATTTAAGTGCTGTTGTGTATCGGTATTCTGATGAATTTTCAGGTTTTGGCCCATGCAATGTAACTTCAGAAAACCCAGCTTATAGTAGCTTAGCTTCCTTGAGACTCAGAATGGATAATTTGCACTCTATGTCCAGTGAAAACCTCTATTCTTTTTGTACTTAATAGGTCTCAAGGCTGCTTGGCATCTCTCACTTAAGTGAAGCCAGAGCCAATGGTACAAAATCCTTTTAATATGTACTTCATGCTAAATCAGTGATAAATATGGGGCAAAATTGACCCTGCTTCTCTGGCATGAATCATGACAAACAGGGTTGGCAGAAATGGCAGCCTGCTGTGAATGTCAATACCTCTGTAATTAATGTTTTCTGGAACTCCGCTGTATTCGACCAGTTGTCTTTCTACTTTTTGCATGTTTATTTGGTTGTTTATTATTGCCTATACTCCAACTTGTGAGCTCTGTGGGCTAACAATTCACTTTGTATAATTTTGTAGCGGCACTTAGGAGTCCTTGGAAACCTCTGCAAAGAAAACCAGTAAGGTGTAGATTTGGAGTCTTTTTGGAGCTAAAATGCCTTTTGACATCCAAGCATTGAATATATGCAGTGCTTTTTCCATCTTATCTTCATTTGAATCAAGGTTTGATTTGTCAAATATTTTACAAATGTTTAATCCTTTCAACAAATAAAGACCACCTTTTAAATACACAGCATGCTTTACTGCCAAGAGTAGTAGTCTGGTATGAAGCCAACACTATGGATGAAAGGGTTCTGCCAGGCCTCCAGGCTTTATGTGGATCTTTTGGGACTGCCTTCCTGAAGGTCCCAGGTGTAGCTTCTTGCAAGGCAAGCTCCACAGCTCTGCAGCATGGTGATTGAACCTCTGGCTTCTCTCTTCCCAAATGGAAAACCCAAATTCTTCACTTCACACTTGCCATAGTAAAAGTTGTAAGCTTTTTAAAAGACTGTAAGGCAACTTGAAAGCCCCTGGATGTAAGCAGACATCTGCCTGAAGTTCTCAGGGGACTTGGGGCTTTCAAAGGTGGGTGAACCCTGATGGGCCATGGAGAAGAGGTTGTGCTTTACTTTTCCCAGTAGAGACCATGCTGGATACACAAAGCCCCTGGATTATGACACTTAGGGTAAGTTTGTCAGAAGAAGGCTCTGTGCTGGCATGGCTGAATTGCTACCAGTACCCAGTCTCATGAGTTTAAGAATCCTTGAACTGTCCTATTATGCTTTAGGACTGTATTGTCCTTTGAGAAATCAGGCCTTTTGCCGGCAGGGTTCTTCTCAGGTGTGAGCCATCAAGAAGTCCATGGGAGCTTTGGTCCTCTCTCTCGTGCTGTGTGACCCCTGCCTGTCATGGTATCCGGCTCTGTATCACTTGGCTGAGCTGCATCCGTGAGATGGGATGCCTCCATACATTTAATGTCTGAACAGAGTGTGGGGTATGTGCCTTTCCTGTAGTTCCCTTCTGTCCTTAAGATACCCTGCAAAATGTCAGCTTCTGTATCTTACCAAAATAGATGGTAATGTTGTTTTCTCTAGCTGCCACTGCTTGCACTGGATACTGCCAGACTCAGATGAGATGTGGGGCTGGATGCCAAAGGCCTGGGGGCTGCAGTGGTTTTCCACTCACTGCCAGTCACGACTTCACGCTGACTGCTGGGACCCCCGGGCAGATTGAGAGCCACAGGCAGAGCCCACAGATGGGTCACTCAGGTAGGCACACTGTGGCAGCAAATTTCTTTCTCCACGAATCAAAAAGATTTCATTGTGTTTGCACTAGAGATACTCTCTTTCACCAATGACAGACAAGTGAGCATGTGGCCAGGGGCTGATGACCCTGTGATGGTGCTGGATAATTGACTGTGCTCCTCTGGTTCCTGCTGGTGAGGTGGCAGGGTAGTTTTGACCCGGGGGAGGTGGTTCCTTCCGTCTCCCAAGCTGCTCTTGGCGAACTGAATGACTGGGACACCATTTTTGCGGATCTTTCACCTGGCCAGGTGCAGCACCACCTCTCTGACCAGGGCATTTCCTAGGTAGATAGTCAAGAAGATCTCTAAATCTAGCTAAATAGTCTGAAATAGTAGCAAGATAATATTTCCTTTCTCATCCTCTGTGGTCTGTGGGGAGGGAATAGAGACAGCCACCACTCATTTAGCAAGAGCAATTCAATTTTTAAGAAATGGGAAGAGACACTAAAAAGTACTCTATGACTTAGGGTCATTTAAGCAGATAGCACTGAAGCAAAACCTATGATTAAGAGAAGCAATTATTTTTAGATACATTATTACATATTATTCAAATTCATTGCAACTGGAAAATAATGCATCTGTCACATTCATTTTCTATTCATTTTATTTTAAATAAGCCCTACAAATGTTGTAAAGAGTTTGAAACATAATTGCTAGCATGACTACGCTATCTGCAGCCAAATAAGCTTTTTTTTTTATTAGACTTCATTTTATAAATGGAATGTGGCTTGAAAGTTTGAATTCAATCCTTCTCTGCTCAGCACTAAGCCATATATTGGAGAGGTACAGCATTTAAATCTTGCCAAGATACCTTTGCAACCAGAAGGGCAAGAGAAAGTTCAGTTCTGTAAAGGAAAGGCTTAGATTCTGGAGAGCAGAGCCAAATCTGTGGAGAAAATCCTAAAACTGCAAATACCGTGGATTTAGATTGATCCTAATAATGCATTTTATTATTTAGATGTAATAAAAATTCAAATGATGTGAAAAATAGTAAAATCTCTAGTTTTAGAGGTGAGAGAGTGAGTTAGTGAGAGAGCCTGAAGAATTTTTAGACTATGCTATATGAATGCCAATATAGACGATAGAGTTTTGATAGCTATTCATCTAACATTTACAGAAAGACATTAACAATCTATCACCCTTCACTACCAGCTGCAAACACATATAATCAGTCACAAATTATATATTTAGATTTTGGGAACATGAGATGTTTGGTGTAATGTTCATACCGAGACCATGTGCCCAGAGATATTGAAGAGAGAGTCTCTGGCCCAGTCCTGATCTCTTTGATATTTCTATTGACATCAAAAGTGAGAGCCATATGCAAAGGGTTTAACACTGCCATCTGCAGATTGCTATCAGGTTTGCTGGGTTTTCCCACTGATAGAGGATTGCCTTTTCACTTAGTAAATCACAACAGTTAATTTGCTACCCTTTTCTTTCACTGCTGGTTACCCAAAAGCCTGCTGGATATCCTCTGATGGAGTTTTTCGGAATGCTACACTAGGTCAGTTTTGTCAAAATATCCTTTTTTTTCCCTCATGCCTCATTACTGACCTTTCCACCCACAAGGGGACTCTGAGGAACCAATCTGAGTCAAATAAGCATGGGCTTATTGAAGGCTATTGAAGATGATGTGTATGTGTTCTAGGATGACTTAGAAGCAGTGAAACTCAGAGCTGATATCTTCCTCTCACTTAATAAAATTGCCAGAAGGGAAATACCTTCACTGTCAGAATGACTATGTGAACAGATGAATTAGGATTAATAGATGTTTTTAATGAGCTTTCTAAGTTAGTCATAATAGAAAAGGCATTATGGCATGCTTGTGTCCCCAAAATGTTACCCCAGCATGGAAAAAATGAACAAGAGCCAAGATTGGACACAAATGACTTTATATAAATACATAGTTTGAACAAGAGAGAGAACAAACTAGGAGAGGCTGAAAATCCCACTGATGTCACTTTTGGGATTAGCTCTTCCATGCAGCAAAACCCAGAACATGCTGCAGGAATTCAGGAGCTATCAAAAACCTGAATAAGCAAGTCCATGTGGCACAGTGTAAGGTTATGGGGAGTTACCAGTTTGGGCTTCCATCTGGCATATACTGCATTGATACTGCCCTGAACCTGAGGCATATAAAGATATGCCAGCTTTGGAGTCTGATCACGTCACTCCACCATACTTCTACTGCTATTGTGGGCAATATCTGCAGGAGAGATACAGACCCAGGCAATTTCCATTCTATTGCAAGCTCTGGTGGCTGTCTACAGTGTGACATTTAACACAAATTGTTTCAGTTCTTTGTTTTCATATCTAAAATTAGGATAAAAGAATAATCATATCCCTTTGTAAAATATATCTGATTTTTTTAAAAAAACCCTTCATATTTGAATCACTCTGTTTACTAATTTATTCTTGATAAAGATTCTGAGTAAGAATTTTAATTAATAGAGAGAATAAGTAAATAGTGAGGGTTGAAATAAATCAGTTTTGGCAAGTTTCATAGTCTGTCTATTCTGATATTAAACTGTGTTCTTGCCTACTTCTGACCGAGTGGTGTAACTTTACAGGAGAATTTATTTTGAGAGGGAAGAGCAGACCCCACAAATGAGATATTAATATTTTCTTCATTACAGCAAGGTCACATACAACTGCATTTTCAAAACCCAGGTGTTCTACACTTTAGGCAGTAGGTGCTCAAATAGATCTCTGCATGCTGCTCTGGCCAGGAGTTTTCAACAGTTATCTTTAATGCTGATCTCTTCTAAAAATATGACCATATAATTACATGCTCAGATACTAAGGATTGTGACGATGGTGACTGGAGGCATGTGTACTGGTTCCCTGCTGGACACTTGGAAATTAGCAGTCCTTGCCTTTACTTCTCAACGGGATCGCTGCAAACATTGGCCTGTCGTTACAGATGGCTTCCTTATTCTCTGCCTAGCAGCAACAGAAAAATGATGCACCCAATTACTGGTGCCACTTATAAAAAAAGTGCACAGTTCATTAGTTTGAATGGGTGTGCAGTTCTGACCCAGTGTGTCATTTACATATTATAATCAGTCATTAGCATATGCTAATCACAACCTTGAGCCTTGCCCTGGCACTTCTAAAAGATGCTGGATGATACTCTGTAGATGCTGGCTATCGTTGGCTGTGCTCTGAATGCAGGCTCCTGCTTCAAGCAGTAGCCTGGGCTGGTTGGCTCCAAGCTTGGTACCAGGAGAAGTCTGCTTGTCTCTCTGCAGGAAGGACTGCTAAATCAGGTTCAATTGCACGCAGAGGCTTTTTGAAGGAAAGTGTATTGCATAAGGGCAAAGCATATTTCTGAGCACGAGTCATAACTGGCAACCCTCTGTGATCTGCAAGAGAAACCAGTCGAAAATGGATGGAGACCCACAGACCTTTCCTGAACATGACTGCAGTGTCTAGTCCATTCAGCAAGTAGATACTATCAGAAAAAAGGCAAAGTGCCAAAGCCCTGGAGTGGTAGTTGAAGTTCTGTATTGCAGACCTTGAAAGTGCCCTGAGTAAAATCAAAACATGCTGAAGCTGAATTTCTTCCATGCCCCACACTTCTAAAAATGTTTTGACCTTGGCTCACTTCCTTTGGGGTCTAATCTCCAAAGCTTTATCTACATTTGCTGCAGCTCCTCCCTTTCTTACCTTCTACCTGCCACCACAGAGCAGAGAGCAGGAACAGTGTCTGCCTGAGGGGGAAGGATTTGTTTGCCTCCAGCTGAGCCCACTAGAGTGCTTTGGCTGCCTTCGAGGACGGAGTCACTTCCAGAAAGCCCCTTGATTTTCTTGTTTTTCCTTGAGATTTCAGACTGTCCCAGCTGGTTCTAGTTAGTGGAGTTCCTTAGATAACTTACCTACTGGGTTTGGCCTGAGCCTCTCATCTTTCCTCCCTGAGCTACATCTGCCATACCATGTAGCATTTTCCTATTAAGAAATATGTTTACCAAGCATGAGAGCTAAGCATGGGTACTGGAGTTCAGGCGAGATTACCTCAGTAGAAATGTTGCTGATGTTTCTTTTTCTTTGCGTTGTCCAGGGGAGTAGAGCAAGGCAATATCATCTGCTGTTCTCATGCCTTTTGGGGAACTGTTCCTTTCTTCTGCAGGCTGAAAGCTCTGGGTGCAGCAGTACATTTCTTCTACTTCATGCTTACAGTTGTCTCCCACTGGATGGTCTTTCCTATCACCAGGCAACTGTGGGTAAGGGTAGAAGGTGAAGCATGGTGGATGCCTGGTTGCATACACAAATACAGAGCAACCAGTCCTTCCAGCCACACTTGCCTCTCCTGTGTCATGGGTGGGGAGTTGACTGGAAGCGGTGCTCACCATGTGCTCAGGGCTGCAGCTGGTGGATGTCACCTTCCCAGCTCCTGGTGCCCCTGCCCACCAGCCCTTTTGCCAGGAGAGGGGACTCACAATCAATACTCAGAAATTACATGTTGAACACTTGTTAATCATGGCATTAGCATTAAAATCACAGGATATTAAAACTAGCATATTTGTGCCTTATGGTTCTGGAACCACCAGGGCCCAGGGTCTCCAGGGCTTTTCCCGATAGCATTACAGATTGCTGGACATGGGGAAGGAAGAGGAGAGCTCTCACACAAATCTATTGACTTCAGGGACTGGGGTGCAAGAAAACAGACAACAACTGCTGTGGAATTGATTAAAAAATTTGGCAATGCTGCACATGTTTTTGTCCGTGGGCAGAATAAAACATGTTAACAAGGGCTGAGCCTAGCTGAGACTTTAATTCCTTTCTGTTAGATAATTTTTTTCTAATTCCTCCTGATCCAGATCTCCATTCTGTTACATAGAGCCACACACAAAAACACTCTTTCTGTGCATTTTCATCTTTGACTCTGGATTTGCTCATCCTGAGATTTCACTGCCCACTACCAGAGAGGATGGCTGCTACTACATGACTTTTCATGCAGGTTTCACTGCAGCTGAAGTATCCTGTTTTTCAAACAAACTTCTATCAAGTAGAAGTGATTAGCTAAATTAATGTGAAGTTAATGTCCCAAAGCAGCACAATTTGTTCTCAGAACTTCACGCGACATTTAGCTAACAGCTCAAAGAAAGGGTTCCATTTGATAAAGCGATCAGAAAGAGTCACAGAAATGAGCTCGGATATGCAGGGCTTGGTATAGCTTTTTCACTACCATAAATTAAAGAATAAGCATCAAATAATGTATTTAGCCAGGCAAGCATATGTAGAAAAAAAAAAAAGGCAACTTGGAAAATTTCTTGCTGTTTCCAAGGCACATCTTGCAAATGGTAGCTCTGAAGGCCATCAGCAGACAACAGTGCTAGGAAAGGAGGGACTGGTTAGGCTTGGGAAGGCCAAAATGCCAAATTTGAGGTGAGAGTCTAGGTCCTTCAGACCCTGACATGTTAACACCAACAGACCTTTTATGATACAGCTCACTGCTCATCCTTATGCAATAGCCTTTCACTTATGCAAACCTATGTCCAAATCATATTTGGAGCAATAAAAGTCTGTTGTAGGACAATGGATGTCTGTTTCTGAAAAGTCTCACAGAAGAGCCTACCCTAAAGGATGCCAAATACTTGATAGCAATCTTTCTCACAGAATAAATCCAGGGAGAGCAAGACCGGGATGGCAGTTTTTGTGCAGGTGCATTGCCTGAGCTGCCTGGGGAAGCACACACAACACCTGCTCAGGCACTACCTGACTGGAGTTGAACCACTGCAATTAGTCCCTCATTTTAATGAGCACCAGACTCAGTCACATCTTTTTTAAATCACCCCCTGGTGATTTTATCCTTTGAAGTGCTGTTAATCCTCCACTACCAGGAAGACTGTGAGGAAATGGCTCACAGCAGCAGCACTCAGGTGTGCTGGGCACCTTGCAAGACCAAGACAGGTCTGTGTGTGGCTTTTTGTTTATGGTTTTCAGGCTCTATTTTGATTGCAAACTGGGCCCTCTCGGAGGGACCATCCTTGGCTGACTGATGACTGTTTGAACTAGGATGGCCCAAAATGGCAGCATGGCTAGTCCAGATGGAGGGGTTTAGATTAACTCTCAATTTAAGCAAGTGTCTTCTTTGCAAGGACAACTCCATGTTCTTTAAATTCAGGCTTCACATTTGTCCTGTGTTCCTAGGACTCATCATGTAACTTTGAACAGCATGGCCCATGCACCCCAGCAAATGCAAATAAAGTATAAAAAGGCTTTCCGTCTAGTGTTTGGAAGATGACTCTCTGTCTGACAAGCAGAGCTACTCTAGCACTTCAGTATTAAAGAAATCCTGCAAATTAGTATTCCATCAGCTACAAATCTAGCGACTTTGTGGGGAGCTTTTAGGAACATATTCCGTGGTCAGTTGACGCATATTGGGCTAGAACCAAAAAGTGATTAAACACTGAAATTAGAAGCCTATGAAATAAGCTGGGATCCCTAGAAAATCAGTGCACAGCTTATTGTAAATTTGATTATGAATTTTTTAGCACTAAGTAGATGAAATTACTGTTAATCACATGTAAATTGAGACACTGGAACTAATCCACTGAAATTAGTGGGATTTTTGCCACTGATTTCCAAAAGAGCAGGATTGGGCCTGCTCTGAGCAAAGAAGGAGAGGTGGAAAATTAATGTCTTGAAGAAGGAAGACTTAGGCCAGGTCTCACTATCAAAATGATGGATGGCTCAGTAAGTAACCAAACCTCTGCTCTGTTTCTCTCCCTCAAGAAAGCATCATTAGCTGAAAATCCATGCCAAGCTCAAGAGCCACTTCTGTTAAAAAAAAAAAGAAAAGAAAAAAAAGAAGGGTAAATTTTGTTAGCATGATGTATTAATATCAAAAGTCAAAAGTGAACATGTACTGATGAAAGGTTTGATAACTGGCACAAGGAGTAGAAATCCAGCCTGTAATGGGGCGTCAGTAAAAGGGTTGCATTTGCTGGAAGTGCTGCTGTGGGATGCTCTGGTCTTTTCTGCCATGGTCAGATGGCATGGATAATCTGCAGCGACAGTGCAGCCTGAAGTCAGGTAAGCATCCTTACCAGGGGCATAGGTTTCTTAAGAACAGCTAATATGTCCAAGTAATGTAGGCAGAACGTCAGAATTAAAAGTAAAAATCAGCTGCATTTTAGAGAGAACAAATGCAAGCTAAAGAAAGGGATTTTTTACTATCTAGAATTCAATTTTAGTTTGTATTTACTTACTGTAGCATTTGGGAATAAGTCAGCATAGTTTATGAATCAATTATTGATGGTGCTGTAGTCCCCTCCATGGCAGGCCAGAATGCACAAATGGCTTTTGCACTTTTAAGGTACAACCATCCAGTACTGATCACCACTTCCTGTGCTGTTTAACCCCATGGACAAATCATTATCAACTCACATGTATGGAAGCAGAGATTCCCTAATTCTCCTTTCCCCATTTCCTGGACTCAGAACAACGACCGAGGGCAGAATGAGGAGAGAAGTTAATAATCACTCTAAGCTGCCTCTGCACCATATTCTTAGGCTACTGGAGATCCTTGGCAAGAATTCATCTTGAGACTGGCTCTGCACTGCTCTAACTGAGCCCTCATTCCTGAGGACTCATTAGAACAACAACAGCCATCGGCCAAGGCTTACCAGTCACGCTGTTCCGTCTGTTTTCTCCTGTTGCATATGCCAAAGCCTGATGGAAGTGCCTTTACCCAGCCTGAGAAATCCCTTACATAAGGTAAATTCTCCAGAGGACCTTTATGCATGATTTACAGCATCATTATGCTATCATGCAGCCATAAACCCATAAAGGCCCAAGCACTGAAACCAAGGCTCACACAGATGCATGCTTTCCTCTAGCTGCTCCTGTGCCTCCAGAAAACGTGCAGCAGGAACTGCCTCTCCCTGCCTCTCTCCCTGCCTCTCTCCCTGCCTC